>JXCR01095731.1:34112-105678 GCA_002079205.1 Phalaenopsis hybrid cultivar | reverse complement strand
ATGTGTTCATGTGTTTGCTAATTTGCTTATCTCGAGAATACCGAGGATGAGGCTCGAGCCCGGCTGCAAAGGCTTAAGCAAGAGGGTTTGATTCGAGACTATATCAAAGGAATTTACAAGCTTGGTTCTTGAAATCCCAGATATGTCAGATAAGGATGCTCTCTTCAACTTCATGGATGGGCTCCAACATTGGGCAAAGACCAAACTTAGGAGGCGAGGAGTGCAAGATCTTACCACTGCCATCGTGGTTGCTGAAAGCCTGACTGATTATTCAAAGGAGTCTAGAAAACCTGAAGATAAAAAGAGTTGTGATGTCAAAGGTGGGGATGACAAGGGCAAACACAAGGAGGATAAACGTCGCGAGTCAACCTCAACAAAGGCAAGGGACGAGGGGAAGAATAAAAATAAGTTATATTAAAATCGCAGCTTTCTTTGTGAAGGACCTCCTCAGAAGAAGGCCCTTAACTCTCATCTTTCAAGCCATGAGGAGGAAGAAGAAAGTGATAGGGAAAAGGACATGGAGACACATGTGGGATCTCTTCAATTGTTGAACGGGATGCAAGCTCCGACAAAACCCCAAGGGAAGGGGTTATTCTTTGTGGAGATGGCAATAGAAGGGAAGACCACCAAGGCAATGGTGGATACATGTACTTCCCACAACTTCATCTCCAGCGAGGAAGCAAAAAAGTTGGGGTTGCAGATGACTAAAGGAGGAGGCTCCATTAAAGTCGTCAACTCAGCAGAGATGCCAATCGACGGAGTGGCTAAGGGAGTTAAGACCAGCATTGGGGCATAGTCAAGTACTCGAAATTTTTTTATCATTCCTTTGGATGATTACAAAATTGTACTGGGAATAAACTTCTTGGAGCAAGCAAGAGCATTCCCAATGTAATTTGTCAATAGCCTGTGCATCACAGAAGAGAGTCAAGCTTGCTCAGTACCAATAATGAGGTTAAGCAAGCAAGGATCCAAAACGCTATCGGCAATCCAGCTCAAGGTTAGCATTGACCAGGATAAGGGGGACAACTTGGCTATCTTTCACGATACCAATGAAGGAGAAAAGACCCAAGGAGATGGGATGCCAAGGAAAGTGGTGGAGGTTCCACCAAGAAAGAAAAAAGATGGTTCAACAAGGTTGGAGGCAAGGGCTAAGCCGCCAGCCAGGAAGACTTGTTGCATAACACCCCTCTCCCATAACACCAAGGTGAAACTAAAGTTTGCCAAGTCTGGGGGCGAACCAAGAAGGCGGTTTCAAACATGCAGGGGAAGCTGCAATGAGGGCATTGCGAGTTTAAGTGGGGGAGAGTGTCAGGCTCCACCACATACGAGAAATTGACAAGGCAACCATGGAATGGGAGATTCTAGAGAAGGCCAGAAGGTAGAAAACCATCCAAGGGGTTCTAGAAGATTCCACCCAATTCTAGAGACTAAGAGGAGGAAAGGCTCCAAGAAGAAATTAAGAATAACCTAGAATGTTCTAGGGCTATGTGTGTAATAAGAGAGGAATGTAGAACTCTCTAGAAACTAGTATAATTTAATGTATTCTAGAATGTTCCATTAAGCATGGAGGGGGCTATAAATAGGTGCCCCTCCCCTCATTTGTAATCACCCAAGCATTGAATCAATGTTTTCAAGTATTCAAGTGTGAAGTGTTTCTTTCTCTCTACTCTTCTTCTTAAAAGTGTTTGGTGCTCACAAATCCAGGCGTTGTGAGGATTAGATTTGGTGCTAAGGAATAACGCTAAAGCTGCACGGGTGACTTGAGGAAAGTTAATCCGTGACATCTCGCTCTGCTCCACTGCAGCTGTTTTCACTCTTTTACTTTAGCCGCCTACAACTTTGCCAACAAGTCCTCTCTAAAAGATTTAAAAAAAAAAGTTTAATTTTGACTCTTGTATACTCTTCTTTCTTTTGAAGAATACGCCCAAAGTGCTAAAAAATTTTAGCTCTTGATTTGCTCTAATATCAGGCTGGAAGTCAAGCACTCGGTGCCAAGATACCCCACCTATGTTCATATTTTGGGGCATAGCCTTTGTTAAAAATGAGTGTGCCGCTTTTGCCTAGGTTAGTGCTAGGTCAGGTGCTCATGCTTCGCGCTTTCTATCAGAATTTCGTGCAGACTTGGCCCAACCTTCTGGGTGTTGCCACTTACACCTAATTGAGGGCTTGAGTCTTCTTTGTCCATTGCATCACATGTTCCTTGGTACTCACTCCATTTATATGTTCTATATGTGAGTTTTTTGAAAATTTGGATTGCCTAAATAAGTTAAATTAATTTAGTGCGGTTGATCTTCAAAAATTGAGCGAAATAATTATTAAAATAAAAGATTTATTCTGGAAAAATCATACGAATAATGCTTATAAGTTATATACTATATATTAGGAGTATAGTTGAAGTCATCGTTTCTAGAGTTCAAACTTGATTTCTAGAGTCAAAGCCATATGATTGCAATTCCTGGAATGCCTCAAGATTTGGTGTAAAGCCTAAGGCATTGTTTCTAGAGTTCAAGCTTGATTTCTAGAGTCAAGCACCTAGCGCCTAGACGCCCCAACTGTTTTCATAATTCCGGGGCATATCCATTGTAAATATGAGTGCTGCTTTAGCCCAAATCTAGTGCTATTTCAGATGCTCATGCATCGAGCTCTCTATCAGAATTTTGTGCATATTTTGGTCAACGTTCTAAGTGTCGTCTCTTGTACTTAGTTGATGGCTTGAGCCCTAACTATGTCCATTGCATCAGATGTTGCTCAGAAATCTCTCTTTTTACATGTTCTAAATGTGATTTCCTTGAAACTTGAGATTGCCTACACAAGTTAAATTAATTAAATTAGTGCAGTGGATCCTTAAAAACTGAACGGAAATAATAATGAAAATAAAAAATTTATTCTGGAAAAATCATTCCAATAATTCTTCTCAATTATATACTATATATTAGGTGTATGGTCGAAGGCTTTGTTTCTAGAGTTCAAGCTTGTATTCTAGAGTTAAAGCCATTTCATTAAAATTTATGGAATGCTTTAAAATTACTTTATATCATGAAAAATTGTAGAGACGTAAACGTAAATTTTAGTTAGTTTTCAAAATGGAAGGCCATTTTTTATAAATTTAAGTGCTGGCAACAAAATGTTCATTGACAATCAAGTTGAGTGTGATAGAAATTAGAATGTAATGGTGGGTGTGTTGTTGAGAAATGATTTTGTTAGAGAGATGGTGAAAGTAATTTAATGTCGATAGGAAAGTGTCAAATGGATCACACCTTTTGCAGCACTCAACACGAGTGAATGAACGAGGATTCATCAAATTAACCCCAATCTTTAATATTATAGGTGATGATGATTAACATATCTTTAATACATTAATTTATACATTAATTTCTTAAGCTTATGAATTCTGCTCAAGTATCATCTAGTATATTAGGTGCTGCTGAACACCTCGTTATCGAGGAATGATGAATGATTCTGTAAATTTTCTCTGTTTCTATATATTGGTTATGCATGAATTTGTCAGTATTTTGGTGATTCAGTATTGGTTGTTTTGTCTAATATTTCGTTTTACAGTTTCTCTTTATCTAGCAGATGCTCTGTCCTTGGAAAGATTTTTTAATGAGCCTTAGATGTTAGAGATAACAGAATTTGAAAGCATCATGTTAATGCATTTGTTTCTCTAATCCAAATTTATCTGCAATACATGATACTGCACCTAAATCTTGTCTGTCACTGAATGATGAACATAAAATTTTCTGATATTTTGTTATTTATATTTGCTCGAGAAGTATCTGGGAGAATGATTGTGTGGCGATTACATTGAGAGGGAATCATGCTTATGGTCCGATTATACGTTTTACATGCAATGTACAGTATGAAAATGATATATGTTGTATTCAACATATATCCCTAGTCTCAAGATGACACAGTAACATGGACGCTATCGGCATGTGTTACTTCCGGTGTAAGAGGACACTTGCCACAATGTAGGAGTTTGGTTCTTCATTGCAGACGTTGTCTGCCTAAAGCTTATGGCTTGCTGCTGCTGTGGTTTTACCCAAAAGAATATGCCTTATGCACTGTTAGGATCGCCATGCCAACTTGCAGTAGTCAGGAAGGTGCTGAAGAAATAGCGTAAATGTTTGGGTAACCGACATCAGCCAAGAATTTAATTGACTGATTTTTTTATTTTTGAGTTATAATTGAACTTCATACTACATTTCAGGCCAGCTTATAGAAAAATTCAATAAGGTTACATCATATCCTTGCGTTTAACGTCTCTCTTTTTCTGTTAATGGCTTCCTCATATACAGAAAGATCTTTGGATGAACAACAGAACTAAAATGAGGGATAAAATAGTAGCACAATTTACCCTGTACCAAATATCTTACTCATTGAAACTCTCCAAGTTATAAAGCTCGACATATTTTCATTTTTTTTATATTTGAGATGTTTATCATTTTGTTTCGGTTTTGCAGACAGACTTTTTATTGTTTCAACTTTATAGGTTATGACTACTAATCCTGCATGTGGAACTGTTGATACGCCTATTGTTGATGCTTTGCATACAATGCATGAGGGGAAATTTCTTCATCTTCCTATTGTTGATAGAAGTAATCATATTCAGAGACCAGCGATAATTTGCTTTTTATTATTTTACTTTTCAATTTTATTATAGGATTTTTATTTAGAGTTTTTTTTAAAAATTTTTTGGTGAATGGATATTTAACAGATGGGAACATTGTTTCAGTTCTTGATGTTATTCACATCACTCATGCTGCAGTTGCTACGGTAAGACTTTCCTGTATGTAATTCATGCTTTTCCACTGGAACTCTTTTCTTTACAATTTAACCTTAATTTCAAATTTTTTGGACTCTTATTTTCTCTTAGTTTTCACGTTTTTCTTTGCAAATTAATTAGTTGTACTGCACTTGAGTGATTTAGGCTGTTAAAAATTTCTGATCATCTGATCCGATCTATGTTCGATCAGTAAGTTGGCTTATTGTCACTAAATTTGATTATGTTGGTTGTCTGTAATTTTTGGTTCATTTGGTGTGGAGAGATTTATCTGCCATTCTTTTATGTGTTCATGTGTTTGCTAATTTGCTGCTTCTAGCCTTGGGCTGATAGCTCATCATATGCTCTACCTTCTAAGTTGGAGCTGTTTTGGTTAAAGCTTCATGCAGCTTTAATTGATTCCTTGCTATACCAATGCACCTATAGTTGATCTCTGAATAACCATGGCAATTTCATACTCGATTGTCACTTGAATCTGAGATCATAGCCTAGCAATTATTAATATTTTTTCTCTGGTCCTTGTCCATATGTTATGATTGCTTTTGTGGCCTGTTTTATGTTCCTGTATATGAATTCTGATGGAAGTATGCTAGTAGCATATTGAAAATATCCGCTCTGAGAATAATATGCTAACCAAATCTACATTCCCAATTGCTCCTCTTGAACTGACTTTTGTAACCAAAATGTGGCCTGTCGCCTTCAATATTTATATATTAACTTGATCGTACTACCGGATGTTAGCAATTCTCTGATGTTATTTGAACCTTGCTTATTGGTGTCTATCTACTTAATTAGGTGGGAAGTAGTGGCGTTGGAGGAGCTGAGACAACAAATTCTCTAATGCAGAAGTTCTGGGATTCAGCTATGTCCATTGGACCTTTTGAAGATGATGACGATAATTGCAGGTTATGTAGTTTCTCTTCAGTGGTCAATGTAATGTTTCTTCTATAGGTGATGATCGTGCACGCACAACTGACAGAAGAATCTCTTCCAGTGACAATTCAATGAAATTTGCATCTGATGGAACGGACACATTGAGAGCTGCTGCCTTTTATCAGTCTTCTGGCCTCTCTGTTTTTTCCTTTAAGCTTCAGGATAGGAAAGGCAGGATGCATAGATTTAATTGTGGTACTAAAGCATCTCGTAATTAAATCATCTCATCTTAAATCTACTGTTAATTCATTTATAACGCCGTTATTTGATCTATTTTTGACATGGATTTCGATAATTCAAGACACTTCAAGCTTGACAGACCTCATGGCTTCCATCCTTCAGAGGGCTGGTGATGACATTGATAGGAATAATCTCCCCCTGATATTGGTATGCATGACATTCTGCCATCTTCCTTAGTTGAGATTGTAACATTAATTTGCCTTCAGAAGATAAAATTGATTATTTTGGTGTTTTCGTCCTAGTATGAAGATGAAGACCATGATAAGGTTGTTATTGCATCAGACAATGACCTTCAGGCAGCAGTAGACCATGCTCGACAGCTTGGTTGGAAGGTATCTTCAACTTCGATCATGATGCTTATTCGTTCTCTTCTTTAGTGTTGAGCAGTTTTCTTTCAGCGCTTGGTTGGTGAATTTGGTAGCCATCAGAATGTGTTCAGAAGGCAGAACTTCGTTTTGTTGTGCTAATGCAGGGTCTTAGACTGCACTTAGAATTCCCAGGCTCAACGTCTCGTCGGAAGCATCTTGGTGGGCAAGTAGGAACAGAACACGCTCATAAGGATGCATGGGCCTCAGCATACAGTGCGGTGGCTGCAGGAGCTGCCCTTGTTGCCGGTCTTGGTGTCATGGCTTTTCTTAAGAGATCAAGCACATAAAATGCATCTTTATTGCAAACTGTTTCATACTCCACACTCCCAAAATATAAGAGACAACCTTGTGTAAGGTCCAGGAACTAGCAGATGATTTCTATACCAATCATTCTCCAGAAAATACAACAATATTTGTAATTTTTTTCTTTTTTATGTGTTTTCTAGCTAAGCATAATTCTCAGGAGATGAATGTTTTATTCTCCTGGAATAAAACTCCAAATAAGAGTTTGGATTCAGGATCAGAGCACTGTAATGGTTTATATCTGATTATTCCTAATGAGAATATCTTCCATGAAACTCTCTTAGTGGTTGTGCATTTATTCTATAAAACAGACAACCCAGGCATTCTCAAATAAATTTTTGCTATATTTCGGCCGATTGATATTGCTTGGTAAGCTTGCTATTTGGACAAGTTCTTTCTGTATCGCTGGAGGTATTAAGAGTAGATGCACGCAATATAACACATCTTGTACATTGCAAATTGAAGGGACATACATTTTGTATGGGTATTGTTATGCTCCTCAACGTAATTTACATTTTTTTTTTTGTTGTTTTCTTAGGTGGATCAACTAAAATGGAGGAGATCATCATATATTTTTATATTTGTTTGAATAATGCTTTAATTTGCAGGTGTATTTGATCTTGAGTTTATTTTTATATTTGAGATAAAGTGATGCTAGGCTTTAACCAAGGGATGTGAGGCTATGCTTGAAATTAAAGTGTGGTGGTGAATTTTGACCAACTGAAAGGAAGAATAATAAATGGACAGACGTGAGGCTATGCTTGTAAATGTATTAATGCATAGTGATCTATATGGATAAAATAAGAAAGAGGATAGTGTACTATGCTTGAGTGAAGTATAAGCCTTTGATTTCCTTGGTAAAGAGAGGGGAAAAAGAGGAGAGGGTTTCAGTGAAATGTGGAAGAAAAAGAACAGGAGGAGAGGAGAGGAGAGGAGTGTTTTGCCTAAGTGAGAAGGAAGAAAGGAATGAGGGGAATGCTTCAAAGAACTATTTTAAAGCATGAAAGAGAAAATTTAAATGAAGGAATTAGGGTGGTTATGAGTGGTTAGGGCTAAAAGTTAGCCTTTACTCATATGGGTCAAAAAAAAATTAAGGGAACATAATGATGAAGTTGGTTTTGGTCGAGGTGGGCCTTATCACAAGAAACTTGAACTCAATTTGTGGGCCCCAACCTAGGAGAAATTTTTTTTAATTTTTTTATGAAAATTTTTTATGAGCTTAAATTGATTAAAATAAATATTTTTAACTTAATTTTACTTTTGTTTGAGTTCGATGATTATTTAAGTTCAATTTAGGGTGTTATCATGATTATTATCTTTATTATCCTCATTATTGTTCAATTTAAAGTAGTCTTCCCAAAAACATATTCTGATATGGGTAGGAGGGGCTCATTTGAAAGGTTTTTACAATTCAGATGCACTCCTGCAATCCAATTTGAAAAATCACACTTCAATGAAAAAAAGTTTATGTTAGACTAATATTCATGCATGAAAACCTAAAAACAAAAAATTTTACTCAAAATTGGTGTCTGATCGTCATCCAACTTATTTGCATACTTCTCATATCTGATAATGATCATCATGTACCTTTCAAAAAAAAAATTCAAGCACTATGATGATCTATAAAAAAATGATAATTTCATGGTGCATTTGAATTAAGCTAATTCTTAGTTCAATTTTAGGGTTTAATTGAAGTTGGATAAATTCGATTCACATTTTAATTTTGTTAAGTTCAATTTTTTGTTCAGTTAAATATTAAGTTTAAATTTAAACTAGAGTTGACTTAAATTTTAGTTTAAGTCGAGTTTATGTCATGGCTGATCCAAGTTTAATTCAGTCATATATTGACATTATGAAATGGTACTAGGTCCATATGAGAT
Source organism: Phalaenopsis hybrid cultivar (assembly GCA_002079205.1). Lineage (NCBI taxonomy): Eukaryota > Viridiplantae > Streptophyta > Magnoliopsida > Asparagales > Orchidaceae > Phalaenopsis > Phalaenopsis hybrid cultivar. Next base: position 97,171 of record JXCR01095731.1, on the reverse strand, counting down.
TAGATATAAGTTGAGGGGAAGGGTTGACCAAAAGTGAGGTCAACAACCAAATCAGTAATGATGCAACACCATTATTGGGTACCATAGCTTGAAGCTAAATGATAAAAACTTTTACCTGCATGTCATGGCTAGAATGTTCCCAGGTCAACCGACATGAAACTTGCCACATCAGTAGTGTTACGGCACCGAACCAACTTTTTGCTCTTTAAAATAGGCAGCCCGAGCTACCTCAAGTGTTCAATTTTTTTAGTCTTTGACTCCCTTTTGGCCCCTCCAGAGCAAAATGAGGGCTCCGACACCTCTACTCCATTTTCCTCTCATTTCAAAGAAAATTTCATCGCTGGCGATTGCTTAGCTTATGATCTAGATACTCATGGATACATAGAGCAACATCAGATCTTAAAACATAAAAACATCATCAAAATCTCCGCACACGTGAAACTCTTTTCCCTTTATTTTATCTCTTTTTAAAGCCCTTAGGGTGACGTTAGAGATTTAAAATAGGTTGTTATTAGAGAAAATTGCTAAGTTATGTTCCTTTTTAACTTCTCTATATTTTTCTTAAGCATCCAAGTGCTTTTCCTCTTTTCTTTCACCCTAGAACTATGGCAACTTAGAGCTACAACACTTGGCATTATCGCAGTGAGATCAATTTGACATTTTTTTCTCTCCCATAAATGTGATCGTAGTGCAATGAGCATGGGTCTGCATGCTATCTATTCAAGTTTGGCACTTTTGCCAAGCAACTTATGTTTTAACCTTCATAGGTGTATGACTCTGTGTTTCTATCCTAAATCATTTGTTGCACCACTTTGTAGGGGTTGCAGTCCTCATCTCTCGACTGGTTCATTAGGCGAGTTTAGGTGTGTCAAACCAGGGATCATTCCTTATAGCGAGCTTGTCATTATTAGACAAGTCATTACTATTTATCCTTATTTGAAAACCAGTCAAACCACTTGGTGAGGCATTAGGAACTACACTGGAGTTCTTCCACTAATTAGGAGTATTAGGGTGCATTAAGTATAGAGTGTCAGCAAAGTTCACAATCTGGTCTGAAGACTGAAATGCATGGTGACATAGCACTGTATTGCAAATGTGTGGTGTTGGTACTCTTTTCCCTCTAGTTCAATGGGGTAACCCATAGTGTTGTAGTGGCATTCCGCTTATTTGAATACCTACGTTTGAATGCATGTGTCTGCTTTCCATGTATAATCATATGTTTTAAACTATTTCATTTTAGTTTATGAAAGTTGGTTGCAAGCACTTTCAAACACTTAAAAATTAAAAAAATACTTTAAACCCATTTAAAAAAAACTTAAAACTTTTTATTAAACACTTCAAAATTTAAAACAATTTTAAAAGTTTTAAAATAACTTAAGAACTCTTAAACACATAAAAAATCAAAACACTTTAAAAATTTTTAGATTAACTTAAAACTCTTAACCTTTTGAAAATATTAAAATACTTTAAACCCATTTAAAATAGCTTAAAACTTTTAAAAGCATAAAACTTTAAAATAACTTAAACCTTCAAAACAACTTAAAACTTTCAAACACTTGAAATTCAAAACGCTTTAAAATTTAAAACAACCTAAACATTAAAAACACTTAAAAATTTTAAAACACCTTAAACTTTCAAAAGAATTCAAAATTTTTTAAAGACCTTAAACATTTAAAACATTTTAACTCTTAAAAAGGCTTATACTTTGAATCACTTAAAATCTCAAAAATTTCAAAAATACATTTTTAAATAATTTAAGCAATCGCCTCTCCAGATTATGTAAGCTTGCACCTTTTAATACTAAAATTTACAACTTTTTAACCAATTTATAGAGTAACCTTTTAAGCTTGAAATCTCATATTTGTGACTCTCGTCTTAAATCATATAAACTTGAATTTTTCATATAAACTTCAATGACAACTTCAAACTAAACCAAACCTAAGGATAAAATAGAATGGTGTACATCAACTTCGACCAGAAAACCAAATGCAAAACATCAAACTTATAATGCCTTGGTTTTTATATTGACCAACAAACTAAGAAGCCAAACCAAATCAAAATTTAAAATATCAAATTTGAACAAAAATATAAAACACACCAACTTAAACAACAGAGGCCACACCAAGGCAATCAATTGTGAACCCTAGGTTAGCCAACTTAGAAATAAAACTCAAAATAGCACAAACTACTAGAGTAATCCACTCTAAAAGTTTTTATTAGACTCTTAGGAGCCCCTAGTTAGTACTTAGGACTAGGATATATAAAACAACAAGCATTTAACTCTCTTAAGCTATGTAGGTGTCCCAGAATGAAATAAACCGCAGTTACTGACGAAGTCACCTCTAACGATCTATTAGTTAAGAATGTCAACATTCAACATTACTACGGTAATAGTCAAGATCTCCTTAAATTTAGTTAGTTAATAGTCTAAGGCAACCAATGAACTTGGGATAATGACAAGCTATGAGCATCTTGACTGAGGGCATTATACCTAAAAATTATGTTGGTTTGTTTGTTTATCCTTCCTTTAGAGACTAAATTTATCACAAGACTAGAATCTCAACTTCAACCTAGACATCCTTCCATCCAATCCTATCCCTTTAGTCTAGGATTCAAGACCTTGAAATCAATCTTTCTAGATAAAGATTCTAAAATAAGATCTCACAACTCAAACTTTTTACTCAAATATTAATCCTTCAAAGCAAACCATTCAAATCCTATCTTTTGAAATCAAACAATTTCAACCCAAATCAAATATTTTTAACTCAAATCAAACCTTTTTAACTCAAATAAAACCTTTCAAAATCAAATCCTTTCAGCTCAAATTAAACATTCTCAAATTTCAAATCAACCAAGAGATCAAACTTCAAATCAACCCTCGAACCAACCTTCAAATCTTTTTCAGCCTAGAAATCAAAGCTTCAAATTCAACCTTCAAATCAATCTTTTAAACTTAACCTTCAAATCATCCTTTCAACTTCAACCTTCAAAATCAAGCATTCAACCCCAAACCCTCAAAACCTTCAAACTAGAACTCTTCACATCAAAACTAATCAAACTTTCAATTTCAATATTTTGAAATCAAACCAAACTTTTTCAATTCAAACCAACCTTTTTCAATTCAAACCAAAACAATACAACTTCCAAATCAAATCAAATTATTCAAACCAAAATAGTAAATCAAACTATTTAGATCAAATCAACTAAAATTAAACATTCAACTCAAATCAACTCCTTGAAATCAAATCTTCAAATTACACATTCTTCTTAGAGTTAATTAATCATTATTCTAGGCATTTTTATGACACATCATTATAAGATTTCATGTCCCAACCTTTGAATTTTAATAAAATCTCTGTAAACCCTAAAACTCTTTCATTTGAAAATCTCTTCAAGAACTTGAATATTTTCATTTAAAATTAACAACCTTGAAATCCTAAATGATATAAGCTAATACTTTAATTTAGAGTTTTGTTAGAGGTTCATATCTCTTTCAATGTAATTAACTATGAGGGTTTGCCCTTGTAGGAATATCAGACCCCAAAATAAAATAAATCATATCTTACACTAGTAAATTATGGAAAAAAAATTTTGAATAACTTTTATCTATAAATGCTAATAATTCTCATCATATGAATAATTAGGTATATTTTAAGGTAATATTTGTGCCTTCGAGGTTGTGTATTATTCTTCAAATGACTTATCTAATCATTTAGATAGATCTTTTAGATCTATTGTGGGCACATCAATGACATAACAAAAAAAATTACTCATCAGTGCCTTTGTTGCATTTATACTTAGTTCATTGCATAAATGCCTATGTTTATGTCTTTGGGTTTCAGTCCTTGAGGTACCAAATTTGTATCATTCTCATATAGGCCTTATTTCATGAATCATAATATTAATGGGGGACTTTATTTAAACCTTTAGATATGACTTGTGGTGATAATAGGAAAATAAGCATTACTTGTTGGCTTGACCAATTAAATGATGTTGATTATCTTATTATTTCCATATCTTTTAGAATTACTCTAAGTATAACATTGAGGTAGTGTTCATCATTAGTGTGATGGGTATTAAGTTTCTTTTATGCTCATGACGGGGCTAGTCTTGGTGACCCTGTCAATATCATATGGGAATGCCCTTAGCCCTAAACTCACGAATCACATTTAAATGATGGTTAGGCAAGATGCTTATTTAAAATGAGGCACGGATTCTCATTTTATGTGCTTATTAAGTGAGAGACATGTGTACTAACATTTTAAGAAAAAATTCTCTTATAAGGAGTCATGTCTAGTAGGGAAGAGCAAAAGTTATAAATTAAACTGTTGTCTTTCTGCATGTGCTTTTTAGCTCTCTTGTCATCGTGTGTAGTTCATTATACATTGCATAATTTCTACATGTTTTAACTTTTTTTGCATGTGGAGTGTTTTTCTTTTGGAATTTTATTTTGTAATTTTTAGAATCTAAAGATAGATTCTATATTAAAAAAAAAAAAAGATAAGAGTAGGATTCACTGAAGAGCTTGTAAAGTGGGATCATGTGGCAAAGACTAGGAGCAGTTTGCTCATAGCTCATATCTTAATTTTAAAAATCTTTTATTATATACATCTAGGATCATGCATGCATTATGTAAGGCCTGATCGCTATGTTTCTTTTATAGGAAATGTTTCCAACCTTATTGTACACAACCTTAATTATTGTTTATTTGTGTCTTGTTCACTTTCTTATACACGTGTTGCTATTTTCATCATTTTTGGCTTGTGATTTTCTAGGGTGTCATTTGTACATAATTTCATAGGATAACAACTCTTCTACAAAATTCAATAAACATTTTTTAAATTTAGAATTAAAATAAATCAATTTTAAAATCATGCACTTTACTTTCCTATATGGCCCTGTGGACCAATTTTAAAATGATTTTGTATAGTATAGTTATATTTCCAGTAATATTAATAGGGCCTCCAAATTATAATTTTTTAGATAACTGACATTCTTTCTGCATGTCCCATGGAGAAGCATACTCTCTTCTCCTACCTTACTGAACGAGCACAATATATGCTTAAGCGGTTGCCTAGTGCGATTAGGGAGTTAGAGATGTTCCTAACCCAAATGAGATTATAAGTTTTTTATTGATGGTATTATTTGTCTTTGTAGCCAAATCATTCATTCAATTCCACTCTATTGACATACTCATCATACCCTTGATGGATGTAAGTCCCATTTCTATCTTTTACATCCATATAGAGTCATAGAAGCTATATGCCTCTTTCCTTTAACTTTAGGGTGATTGGGCTACCTTGGATGACATAGCACATGGGTTACTATATGGAGTCTCTAGTCGTATTATATTGACTACTTTCATGACCACGCATATGAAGGGCTCCAATAGCTTGAGATGATGAATCCATGGAGTCTCGAGTAGGCTATTTTTATCGGTCTATAAATTTCATACCTACCTATTGACAACTCATTAGGGCCCTTCCTTTTCTTTTTTTTTTTTTGGTCATTAAGTCATTATGTAAGCCCTCTTTCATTGAAAGGAGACTGCTTGTCAGGTTATAGTGATTCATCATTTGCCTAATAGCCTAGTTTAGCCTTAACAATATGTGATTTCCTCTATTGGAATGGAGAAATATAGTTTTAGAGTCTATAATAAGTTAGCATAACACATTTTATCGAGTTTTCTTAGATGACCACTAAGTTGTAATTAACCATGAGAATATATTATCGTGGGAGATCCTTTTGAACCCAAAAAAAATAAATTTATTTTTTCCCTAGTTTAAGCATGAGTAATATCATAATAATCTTTCGTATATCATTCGAGTTGAGTGTGTTCATTTATTTAATTTGGTTCACTCTTCTTTGGCNGTCAATACTTTAATTTAGAGTTTTGTTAGAGGTTCATATCTCCTTCAATGTAATTAACTATGAGAGCTTGCCCTTGTAGGGATATCAAACCCCAAAATAAAATAAATCATATCTTACACTAGTAAAATATGAAAAAAAATTTGAATAACTTTTATCTACAAATGCTAAAAACTCTCATCATATGAATAATTAGGTATATTTTAAGGTAATATTTGTACCTTCGAGGTTGTATATTATTCTTCAAATGACTTATCTAATCATTTAGATAGATCTTTTAGATCTTTGGTGGGCACATCAAAGGTATAACAAAAAAAATTACTCATCATTGCCTTTGTTGCATTTATGCTCAGTTCATTGCATAAACACCTATGTTTATGTCTTTAGGGTTTCAGTCCTTGAGGTACCAAATTTGTATCGTTCTCATATAGACCTTGGTTTATGAATCATAATATTAATGGGGGACTTTATTTAAACCTTTAGATATGTCTTGTGATGATAATAGGAAAATAAGCATTATTTGTTGGCTTGAACAATTAAATGATGTTGATTATCTTATTACTTCCATATCTTTTAGAATTACTCTAAGTATAACATTGAGGTGATTTCATCAGTGCCTTTGTTGATCATCATTTGCCTTATAACCTAATTTAGCCTTAACAATAGGTGATTTCCTCTATTGGAATGGATAAATCTAGTTTTAGAGTCTATAATAAGTTAGCATAACACATTTTATCAAGTTTTCTTAGATGTCCACTAAGTTGTAATTAACCATGAGAATATATTATTGTGAGAGGTCCTTTTGAACCCAGAACAAAATAAATTTATTTTTTCCATAGCTTAAGTATGAGTAATATCATAATAATCTTCTCGTATATCATTTGAGTCGAGTATGTGTTCATTTATTTAATTTGGTTCACTCTTCTTTGGTGTATGTTACGAGTTTTACCCTACAAGTCATCTTTGTATCTTCCCTTTTTGTTTCTTTTTTTTAATATTTGCCCATCATTGCTTCTTTTGTTTGCTCGCTCTATTTCTTTTGAAATAGAGCCGGCTTGAGAAGGGAGATTCTAAAGGGGGCATATATAAAAAATGCCCTTCGTGAGAAGAGAAGAAACAAAAAAAGGGCACACAATTAGGCTTGTATCATACCTTTTTTTTATAGAATCATAAAAATTATTAGGCACTGAATTGAATTTTCCCACTACTTTCCACCTCTTTATTGACCAGCCGCATGTACAATTTACATTGTACATTTCTTTATTTCCCACAATTTTAATTACCCATCATACGCACCTATTTGTCACCAGCCACATGTACAATTAACACTTTACATTTCTTATGCTTCAATCAAATCATTACAAGGGAGGACAACTTTATAACTTGTTATTTACCAATCCAATTAAGTTAAATAGAATTTTTATAGGATTTAACATTTAAAATAAATTGAAATTCAATAGGAGTAGTTTGTAGAATTTAAAANCTTTTGTTTGCTCGCTCTATTTCTTTTGAAATAGAGCCGGCTTGAGAAGGGAGATTCTAAAGGGGACATATATAAAAAATGCCCTTCGTGAGAAGAAAAGAAACAAAAAAGGGGCACACAATTAGGCTTGTATCATACCTTTTTTTTATAGAATCATAAAATATATTAGGCACTGAATTGAATTTTCCCACTACTTTCCACCTCTTTATTGACCAGCCACATGTACATTTTACACTTTACATTTCTTTATTTCCCACAAATTTATTTGCCCATCATACGCTCCTATTTGTCACCAGCCACATGTACAATTAACACTTTACATTTCTTATGCTTCAATCAAATCATTACAAGGGAGGACAACTTTATAACTTGATATTTACCAATCCAATTAAGTTAAATAGGATTTTTATAGAATTTAACATTTAAAATAAATTGAAATTCAATAGGAGTAGTTTGTAGAACTTTAACGTAATCTCAATTCCAAGTTAAGAATGAAAATTAATAAACTAAAACTTTTCCCTTAATCTAATTCCCTCATTCCATATGGAATCTACATTCCAGACTCAAAAATTCAATATTACTGATACGACATGTACATTTGTGTGAGCTATTAGAGTGTGAGTGCACCTAGAAGCAGTATCAAACTCCAAAAAGCAAAATTCAATTGGTTCCTAAAGAGTCGATGTAGAATATGAGCGGATCAAGAAAATAAAGCAAAATATTTATGAGATCCCAAAGCAAGAGATTCATAAAATGCCCAATCAAGGCCCACCATAATAGCCTAATTTAGAAGAAATAATGAAAATTTAGATTTTGTAATTATTCAAATTAAAATTTATTTTGTAGAAGCTTGACTTCTCACAACTTAAGACATTTATAGGTTAACTTTTTAATAGATAAATGTAGATAAAATAAATTTATGAATGTTATAAAGCTAATCTATATTTATCTTAATAAGATTGTAGTTAATGCAATCCTAATTAACATGACTGATATTTAATAATTATTTTTGTTGTTGAATGATTGAATTATTTGGCATAATTATTTTCTTTTTATGTAATTACTTAACGTGCTAGCTTGACCTTTTCTAGGTATAATTGGTTGTCAATCTTTTAGGTACACTCTAACCCTCAAGAAAATTATTCCACAATCACCCTTAGCCTCCCTTTACATTATAATTTACCTCTAAGCCCAACTATATATCACCCAAGCTTTCAAACCCACTTCAAAAGCTTATTTATAATGTATGACCAAGCCAAGAAAGATAGTTATCTAGTCTTATTCTCCATACCAATACAAAACCATAAACCTCACCAATCTACACCAACTAATCAAAATCATATTTTTGTACCTTAATACAAAAGTTAACAATCATTTTCTCTCATTTATGCTACTTGAAACCCTTTCCCAAAGGAATTTTTCTAAATCAACCAAAACTACATTGATTTGGACTAGTATTATTCTTCTTTTCACTAAACCCCTCTAATGGGCTTAAATTTCTACCATCAACCAACGATTATAAATTAACATTCTAATCTAGACATCTAATATAAATTTTAACCATTTAAACCACTTAATGTTTATTATCTAAACTTATCTTTCAAATAAAGCTAAATTAGCCCGAGTTAAACTAAAATTGATATTCCTTCTATTAAACCCCCCTAAACACCTAACCTTTTCGCTAAGAACTCTAGCATTATATTAAAAGCTCAAATTCATTACTAAATATTATCTTACCAGAAAAGGTATTTGGTTACCATCACGTGTTGTGTAGGTAAACTAAATCCACCAAATAAAAATTTGACTAATACATTGCACTTCTCCATAAGCATTGGTAGAGCTTGTTTGTTGATTTCATTACAGGCTTCCATGATTACCAAAAAAGAAATCCATGACAATATTTTATTGATGTAGACAAACATAATAAATTGACCCATATTCAAAGGAGAAACCTGGTTATTTCTATGTTGGGCAATTGTACCCCTAGAATTTGTAATTGTTCTGCCCAATATTTAAAAAAATTAGACATTTGGTGATTTTTCCCACCTAAAAATAATGTCGGTTCCTCCTCTGTCAATATTCTTCCTTATAATAAGATCACATGCATCATTCTTTTAAGAAATTATTAGAAAATAATACATGGGCACTGCAGATTACATTTTTCTACTAATAACACAATTTTAAAAATAACACATAAAATACTTGTTAATATTATGTACAATTAGTATTAAGAGACCCATAAATCTTGAAGAACTTCCATCACATGAATATTATGATTCATTTTTTATGTTTTTAGAAGTTATTTTAGCATATGAGTCCATTAGAAAGTAAGTTAAAATTAGCAACCCTTAAACATATTATTCATAAGAGTCTCATAAAGAATATCATGGAGTGTTTTTTTTTTATGTACATCAGACATGAGTAAGATTTTTCTATCATATTTAAAAAAATTTTAATAACGTCCATGTCATGAATATTATGATTTATCTTTTATCTATTAGAAAGCAAATTAAAATTAGAAACTATTAATATGTTAAACCTATTAATCATAAGAAACTCTCATAAGGAATATCATATGAATGATCTTATTTGATACACATTCGACATGAGTAAGGTTTCCCTACCAAATTCAAAAAGTTGCTAACAAGAGGAAGAGATATTTTTTAATTTTAAAAAGCTTAGGGGAGCTAAAGCTTATTTTTTGGAATTGTCATCAAACATCATATCATTATCATTATTATTATTGATGTAGAATATCTCATATGCTTAAAATATGTTATGTGCTGAGGAAGAGAAACTTTATTATGGTATTAGGGTTAAGCTTGAAGGCTAGTTGCCAGCGGCCACTCATCCCAACATGATTTTATTCTTATAAATAAGCCACTGATCTATGAATCTGTATAATCATAGATTTCTTATTGGATGGAAGGATAGCTTAGTTACTAATGATCTTTGGTAGCTGCATGATGAGTTAGAAAAACTTTTACTAGATCTACTAAATGAATATTTCGATTCAAGTCCTCCAGGAAAATTTCTTCTCAAGTCAAAGTGAGGGGATCAATCAACAATCTATTATTGTTAATAAACAATAATTTTTTTTTTTTATATATTTTAATATATTAGACTTTTAATATTATTTTCATTTTCTAAAATAGGACTCAATATTAAAATAAGTTCAAGATTTCTAACAACATAAAGTCTAAAACAAGTTCATGTTCTAGAATAACTTCACGTTATTACTATCATTTTTTTTTCATTATTTTTGTTAGAATAACTTCACACTTACAATCAATTTTTGGTCATTTTCCAATTTGATTAACCTAAGTTAACTATTTATGGGTGTACAAAGATTATATGTGCAAATGGCGGCATTAAAACCTGCATGATTTCCCAGCATACTAGTTTTCTCTTATGCTTTTTTAGAATACATAATTATTTGGGGTGAAATAAGTTCAATCTCTACAAATATGTTCCCGATTAATTGAAACAGCAAAAGAAAGTGCAAATGCTTAAGTTGAGACATACCGATAGGATGTTATGTTCTGAGAAGTCAAGGTGAAACCATCTTGCTAAAACTGGCAAGGGTCATTGTGGAAAGCACAACATTGGAACCTCAATTTCTACACAAGCACCACCTACAAATAAGTAATGAAAAGCGAACTATGCAGTGTAATAAGTAGTGTTTTAGTTTATATGCTTTTACCTTGTCAAAGATGGGGACCATTTGGTAGTAGTTAAAGCTCATTAATCAAGGAAGACTTGAGGAGACGACTTTAAGTAAGCATATACACAAGTCCTAAGTAGTTTCTTACCAATTTACTTGTCAAATAAAAATTCAATGAATTGACTGGCCAATAATATAGCTGTGAATTTCTACGGAGATGTTCGAGTCATACAAAGAAAAACATAAGATATGTAATTTATCTATGAATATTATCGTGATGTATTAGGCTTGCTCCACAGAATACGATGACCGTTATTTTTAGAAAACAAAGTGCTCATTTGATTCCTTAGATTAGTCCAAGGGATTGGCATAATTTTCTGTTAAAAGCAAGCTTGGTTAATTTCTTTGAAGTATCTATCGTGCTCCATCAACCATTCTTTTAAAGTTTAATCTAAAAGCCTTTGCACGATTAGAAGCAAAAGCTGCACGGTTGGCCTGTGAAGGATTGGGGTCTGCTTTAACCTAGAGTTTAGACACTATACCCTGCTATAAAGAACAAGAGAGAGCTACACAGCATGAAGGCAGACCAGATAATGATTAAAACAAGAAAGTAACAGAGAGCTTTATATATGCATACAACATATAGAGTATATTTGCCAAGTATTCATTTCAACAACATTGCAATATAAATGAAAACAGCCGAGTTTAATTAGCACAGCCGTGACATATGTCAAACCAGTTGCACTACCCATTGCAGTTATTAGAGGGAAAAAAGAAGAAAACGGTGGGAAAACCATAATCTTTTGGTATACCTTGATTTGGATGTTGGAGATAACTTATTCAAGTAAGGCTGAGTGGGTAGAGACAATATGAACAGAAGAAACCATCAAAGATTTGGTCCGGTGGGAGAACAGGATGGTCCGGAGACTCGTAAGAATTAGGCTGTCTGAATAAGAATACACATCCTAAGCTTAATACATCGCTTCCGACAAGAACATTAAACATGTTGCAACTTCATCATATATACTTTTCCAAGTCCAAAAAATGGTTTGAAACAGTTTTTCTCAACTTGAACTAGTCATTTCGAGATGCTACTTGTAGAAGCAGGCATTTGAGAAGAGGATTTCATAAGGGCATGGGGTAAAAATCGGCCCTTCGCCAATAATGGACCAACAGAACCAGCTTGGAAGTCATCAGATGATGTTTGAGTCAGAAAAGGATCCTTGCCATGAAGGAATTCTGGCCTTAGCTCTGTCGAAGAGGATGATGGAGCTAAAGTTGGCAGGGACATTCCAATGGGATACGGAGCAACAGGCATGTCTACTAAAGAAGATGCAGAAGGACTGTAACTCAATGTCCCCATTGAATGATCAAACTTGCATGTTGGTCCAAACTTGCACACACCATGTTGAGCATAGTAAGCACAAAGCTGAGCTCCCTATAAACAAAATATGAATAGTTATGAATCCATTTTAAAAAGTTATTAGTTCTACTTTGAAGTATCATAACAAGTAAATCTAGTTTCTTGAGAACGACGTCGCTAAAACATGTCACATAATACATAAGAGTGTATACGCCCATACAAATAACTGCAGAAATTCAGGATTTCCAGCTGGAAAAACAGAAGCTTATTCAAGCAATTCTTGGTATTTCAATGGTGCGACAGTCAAGACTCAAGTATTTTTCTGTCTTGTTGAAAAAAAAAAGAAAAAAAAAGAAAAGAAATTGTGAAAGCACTGGAAAAATATCTCCAACAAAAAAAAAAGCCCTGGGGAAAATGAAGAGAAATAGAGAAGATGGAAATTAAGAAATACATGCTCAGATGAATTAAGTGATTACGTCATGAACTTGGAGCACAGGATTTAAATATATATTAATATGTGTGTCTGAGTGCAAGTATAAATGCGAGCTGGGAATCAAATCACAAATAAATTAGACGATAGCAAAACTGGAATCTTTAAACAACTAAACTGAACATGACCAGAGCTAGCATCTCGCACGTTGGAGAAGCCTAGGCCACCAAAGGCATCTATCCTTTAATCGATATACTTCTCTTCCTCTCTCTCTCTACTTACTATTTTATTCCTAGATAATGTTTCTGGAATCTTCCTGACATTTAGATCAGAAATATCAAGATTTAATCTCTGTCCTATATTCTTCTTCTAAACCAAGCTATCTTTGTAATTGGTGAAAGTCTTAACTGCGCTCTAGATATAGGAATTCCTAATGATACAGAACTCCTTAGGAGTCTGCTCCACTGTGACATTGTCATCTTAATTGCCAACTAGAACCTTTTACTTCATTGCCTTATTCTCTTTATATATCTCTCTTGATCTTGAGAGAGAGAGAGAGAGAGAGAGAGAGAGTTTGTGAAAAGAAAAGGAAATTTCCATGAAAAAAAAGAGAAATATCAAATTTTAAGAGAGAAGAATGAGGAAACTTCTTGAGCAATAAATTCATTATTTATATCTTATTCTCTTTGGATAGCTAACAAATTGTTTTCTCTGAAGAATAATTGGTGATTCCGAAATCATAACAAAAGTAACATCAAAAACAGAAGAGAACCAAAAATAAGTCAACTTCTTGATCAATAAATGTATTATTTATTTATCACTCTATGGAGAAGTTTTAAATGTATTACCTATAAAGTTAGAATAAGAAAATGCAAGCGAATAAAGAATATACTTGAGAAAGAAACTTCAATTACTATGATAATAAGAAATCAATCAGTAAGTTTTAGAGGGTACAAAGGGTAAGATATAGAAGGATCTAGGGTGTCGTTTCTGACTTGCAAAATCACCTTAGGCCACTCGGATCATAGACATGATTGAAAATTAAACTGTCCTGTAACACATTTCACTTAGACTGTCCTGTAACACATTCCAATTTCATGTTTGCTGTCCATTGTGTATATCAAGCCAGTAATGTAATGTATCAATTCAATCAGTTAATAAACACAACCTACTGATATTCAGCACCAACTCATGAACTAGCCAATTTCAAGTATTGTAACTAACAGAAAATGCGAGAAATTATGCTGCAGAGGCCATCATATACTTCAGAGCTAGTTAACCAACTTAATGCTGAGTTCATTGCCTCATTGGTGAATCCCTTCCTCTAAAGTGACAGCAAATTCTCTTCCGTTAAAAACAGCTTTATTTTTTACACACAATTTCTCATATTACCAAAACCCCAAAAACATGTTCCTTCCTCATTTAAACCATCACAATGTGCCACTTTTAATAAATGAACATCAAAACATATTTTGCATTAAGAAAATTGCTAATTATCGCCATATAAATCATTCTAAATTAATTAATAAAAAAAAATTAATTAAATTCTTAGCTGCATACTCATTAAATTTACATTAATAATCAGTTGGGAAATATAGTTTTTTAAATAATAAAATTGACATTATTTTTAATTACTAACGATGTCCATATTGGTGATTTATCCAAACAATATTACTACAATAATAGTTTTTTTACTGAATAGGTTCATCCATCATAGCACTTCACAAAGCATATTCAACAACTATTTTATCAAATACTAACTTTTATCCTTTACTTAGTAGACATAACACAATACAAAATAGCACAGTGCGACACAGCTTTGTCAGAAGGTGCTTTTATCAAAGCTCTTCAAGTGCTTAAGAACCATTGAAATTACCATAATCATGAAACATTACTTGTACACCATTTTGCAAATACAGCTAACTTAATGATGCTAGGGCAAAGGATATCTCCAGGGTCATCACTATGAACGTATAGCACCAATCAAAGGGCAAGGACATGAATCTATTACAATTTATTTTCAAATAGTAATAAATATGGCAAGAGCATCAACATATTGACATTTCTTTTTCAACTGAAAAAATACAACAATAACAACAACAACAATGACAACTAGCTTTTATCCCACTCAGTGGGGTCGGCTACATGAATCCTTTTTCAACCAAAAAAAATAGAATAAAAAATACTTAACTATTTATGAATTGTGGAGCCTATATAAGATTACTCGTAGCATAACCCTCTAAGGAAGTGCCAGAAATTTACTAATAAAACTGACTCGCAACATATGCCATAACAAAAATAACTAAGAATCTAAGTGCAGCACATCTTATCCACATTTCAAACTAATAATCAAGAGAGGCTGAGTATGAAAAATGGGGAAACGTTTGGTGGTTTTAGTTGCTGGGAGTGATGCTTAGGATTCATCTAAACCACAACAACATAAAAGCATATAACACTTTTCCCTCAAGTCTCTCCAATTTATCTATGGAAACTCAGCATAAGAGATATAACGAAGAAGATCTTACAACAAACCAAATACTTTGGGGATAAAACTAACTTCCAATAACTCTGCAATGACTCAAATTATTTCTACAATAACAATCCAAAAAAACTAAATAGTGACAAATTTAGAAGATCAAATTAAACTACGTTGTTTAAGATGATCTAAGTCACTGATATTAGTGAGGATATAATGCTGCAAATACCTCCCATGAGGTGGTACTTGAAATGTACATGATGTAATAGTTTCTTATGAAGATAATTTGATATGTAGTGATATTAAAAGAGCAAAATAAGTTGCACAAACAATGATACATTAAAAAACAAGATAGATCTAATGAAACTAAAAAAGCTATGGTAAAATTGACATGAGCATCTCTCCATCATTACCACATCTCATGTACAAACCCTATTATGTGATAATAATTATCATTCTTTTTTTTATTTAACTATATTGCAACTACATCGGTTTCATGAGAGTAGCTAAGCTGAATGGCTGGCTACTTCTAAGAATTTTACTTCAAGTTGAAATAAAAAAAGGATACTAGACTCGATGTTTTTAATAGCACTAGGCTCCTTCACGACGTAATGAATATCTGACCCCCAAGACACTAGACATGACCTTAGGTGCTTAGTTGAGCAATGTATGACACTAAAGAAGAAATTCAATTCACTCAATATCTGTATGCCAATTATTGGTTATATTATTAAAATATAAAATGACTATTATCATATTAAATGGTATTAGAGAAATATTAAATTTTAAATTTTTATTTACTTAATAGTTCCAAACATGGTTAAATAGATCATGTTAAATTATGTAACAAAAAAAAATTTAAATAACTAATAGTCAAAGTGCTGTTAGATTGTAGTTTCCACTATTTAAAGTATCTAATCTTCATTGATATTATTCCAGTTCATCAAATATTAATGCGAGTGGGATTCCTATCGTCAATTTGCCCCTAAAGTTCTTTTCACAAAACAAAAGGCCAAAATTGAAATTTCCAGTGAGAATTTTTTTCCTGAAGCAATGACTGAAACACTGCCCTTTTAAAAAAACAAATAAGAGTTGGATAAGTTGGGTGAGCCTTTGAAATATCTATCAATGACCACTGCCAAAAGTCATGTTAAGAGGATATAAAGCTGATATGGACCATGACAAGATCAAGGGCAAGCATTGAAATTTAGGCAGTAGAGGTCTCGACATCGCTATATCGCTACGCATCAAGAATAGGGTGCAGAAGGTCACGATAAGAGACATGAGTTTTCTTGCTGTGGGACAAAATAGGGAAGACGTCATAATGAGTGATAGAGTTTGTGGGTTACGCCAAGAGATGGGCACTACATCTATGAGCCGAGACATACGAAAGATCATGCCAGGAGAAAAGCACAACACACTAAGCCTACGTGCTACATTGGAAGACAAGTTGACAAAAGCAAAATGCAACAATCAAAATTTCTTGTTAATGAGAATGATTATTGAGATGGTCACAAATTGAAGAGAAAATCTAAAGGACAAAGAGATTGCCTTGTTATTGAGAATGAGAGCAACCGAGGGAGAGACAATGACAACACGAGCTAGCAAGAACAAGATGGCTTTAATACCATGTAAATCAAATTGCTTGCTCTCATACACAATTTCCGCTTATTATATTGAAAAATACTTCATAATGCAAAGTATAATTTTGTCCCTTAATAAAAAAGTAATTATTTATTATATTCATAGAATTGTTTGATGCACCTTGTGTTTTATTTGGTTGATCATGTGACCAATGTTCAATTTACTATATCTGGTGTTCAATGAAATCAAGAGTTATTTGACGCTCGAGTAATATGTACCAAGAAGTAAGAATTGAGAAGAAAATATACTCAATGAATGCTTGCATTCTCTTAAGAGTGAAATTTAATGCAATCTTTTTACTTGAATTCACATAATAATATAGTGAATTAATTAATGAGATTAGAACTCATATTATCTAAAGAGACTAAACAATAAGAAATCTCTTGATTTATAATCACTTGTAATTGAATACAACTTTGAAGTTATGTGTGATAAGTTGGTGAATCATAAATTCAGAACTATCACTTATTTTAAAACCCAAAACACATTTTATTAGTATTTGTTTAGTCAAAAATTTAGTATAAAATTAGTAAACAAAACTTTTAACCTTGATTGAGCAAGAATTTGAAAATAAGGTTAGTAATTAACTCATCAAATTTTCAATTGTGATTCTCATGAGAATGATATTCTACTCACTCATTCTCACTTTATATTACTTGTGCAAAATGTGTTTTTGGTGTATTTGCCGATGATCAAAGTAAATGTTTAATAACTTACTATTTATTAAATTATCCTATATTTAATTCAATTTATTAACTCTAGTATCTTTAAAATTCAAGTTAAGTGAATTGCACAATTATTTTGTTACGGTGCTTGTTATTTTAGTTGATTGTGATTATTCTTGTTATTAGTTCTCTTTTGGATTTGATTGTTATTTTTGTTGCTATCTTTAGAACTTTAATATCATTATTTAATATTTTTGGTTAATTTTAGTGTGTTGTATGCATAATGAATTTGACTTAGTCCTAGTTTAATATAGCTTAAAATAAAACTCTGCAAAAATAATAAAATTAGAAAAGAGAAATGAAATCAAAGTCAAAATCAAACAATGGCAAACCAACCTAATAAAATAGAGGAGTTTAGACCATTAAGAGACTATGCTAACCTTTTAGTAGACTGGATTCCTCAAGACATTAAAAGGCCAAGTTTTCTAAGCTAATAACTTTGAACATGTATCGACTATAATTCAAACGATATAAATTTTTTAATTTGGGGGTTCATCAGTAGAGGATCCTGACTAATATATCATTAATATTTAAGAGAAGCACGTAACTTTTAAGTTCCTGTTGAGAAAAGATTTAGGCAGTTTATCAATTTTTTAAGAGACAACAAAAAAAATGTGGTTACCCCCTCCCCAGCGCTCAATCACTAGCCAAAGATATTCTCCCATCTATGATGGTCAAACTTAAGAATGCCATAAATTCATTTACACAATTGGGTAAGGAGTCAATTTATGAATTTTGGAATAAATTTGAAGAACTATAAATAAAGTGTCCTCATTATATCATGCATGAATAGTTGATCATTCAAATTTCTTATAATGGGATGGTTTTTTAGTTTTATAGTAAACGCTGTTGGTATTGGATCAATAATGTCTAAATCATTTGACAAGGCATTAACACTAATAAAAGAAATGATTATAAATAAAATTCAATGGTCTTCTGAGTAATTAAATTCTAGAAAGGTATCAACTAATATGAAATAGATATTTTGACTATTTTGGCTTCACATGTAGCAACTATTTTAAGAAAATTTGATAATTCAAGCTTGAATCAAGGTTATGGAACACCTAGAAGTTATGATGATTATAGAAGTGGATAGTCAGGTAAACTTTATTGTTAAAATAAGGAATCATTAAAATCATTAAACTCAATAAATAATATGCAAAATAATACATATTCAAGCTAAGTTGAAAAAATCACCATTATTTTAGTTGAAATAAATATAAAAAATAACATTTAGAATAATAATCAACCCAAATGTATAGGAAATTAGAATAATCAATTTAATAACTTTTTCAGTACTACCAAGGTATCCACTGAGTTTCATTTCAAATAATCAATCTAAAAAAAAACTATCATGGGAAGATTTGGTGTTGCAGAAGGGTATTCCGTTGCAAAGTTAAATTGTGGCTTTTAAAAACATTAAAACCCGTGCAGGATAATTAGCTAGTTCTTTGAATAATATAACACAAGAAAGATTGCCGAGCAACATTGAAGTAAACTTTAAATATATAGGGAACGAATAATGTGAGGATATTTAATTGAGTGGTAGGAATTAGAAGAGGTGTCTAGAATGGAGTAGGGAGTTGATAAAGAGATTGAATCTAAAAAGCAAAACAATGAAACACAAGAAAATTAAAAAAAAAAGATGATATATTAAAAAATAAAATTGAGAGAGTACTACCTTCTTTTCCATAAAAACTACAAAAATATAATCTTTATAAACAACGCATTTAGATTTTTTGAATTGTTCAAGAAGCTCACTATGAATACCCTATCTACCGAAAGCTGTGAACAAATGCTCAATTACATAAAATTCATGAAAGATTTATTAAGCAAAAAGAGAAAATTTCGAGATTTTGACATTGTGGTATTAATAGAAAAATATAATGCTATCATCCAAAAGAAATTTTTATGAAAATTATAACATTTAGGGTGTTGCAATATAGGAGATGGGTTCTTTGGAAATGTGCTATGTGTATAAAAGCTAACATAAATTTGGTGTCTTTATATATTTTAAAGAAGTTAGGATTAGAAAAAGTGCAACATACTACGATAATTGTTCAGTTAGTAGGCAATTCACTAACATATCCTAGGGGGTTATATAAAAAATGTTTTAGTAAATTTTTAGTTCAAATTTTTTATAGACTTTATAATATTAAATATGAAGGATGACAAAGAAATCTTAATTATTTTATGTAGACCATTGTTAGCAATGGGAAGGGCTATGATTGATTTACAGAAAAGAGAATTGGAAAAAGTTACATTATTGTATTTAGATCTTTGCTTTTCCCTAATGACTCTAGTGGAGAATATTTTAAGCTTGATTGGTGGATAAGTTTGTGCAAAATTGAAAGTATTAAAATTTAGATTTGGAATTAACAGTGTAAGTATTAATAGCTGAGGAGAAAGATAAAACTTAGAATGATTATAATTTATTTTCAGAAGCTACAACTAGAGTTTATAAGAAAAAATTTGAAACTGACTAGCAAGAAAATTGAAACCATCTATTCTAGAAGCACCTATGGTTCGGTTAAAAACGTAGCCTAAACATATTTGCTATGTCTTTTTAGCTAAATCGTCAGCTTTATCAATTAAAATTTCTTTAGATTTGGATGTATTAACAAAAAAAGTTAATGAGAGTTTTGATGATCATTAGGAAAATTTTTTGTTGAATAATTACATATATGAAAACAATAAACTNCTGTCTTTTTAGCTAAATCGTCAGCTTTATCAATTACAATTTCTTTAGATTTGGATGTATTAAAAAAAAAAAGTTAATGAGAGTTTTGAAAATCATTAGGAAAATTTTTGGTTGAATAATTACATATATGAAAATAATAAACCCTTCATTATTCATGTATAAAATATCAATATAAGAAAATTATAAATCAAAAGCGTATTGCCAAAAAAACCATATGACAAAAGAGGTTGTGAAGAAAGAGATCTTAAAATGATTAGATGCTAGCATTATTTATCCTATTTTAGCCATATATATTATGTACCTAAGAAAGGAGGAGTAAGATTGTTTGTTAATAAAGAAAAAAAACTAATTTCTAGAATGACAGTAATAAGGTGGAGAATTTATATTCACTATGGGAAGTTGAATAAAGATCATTTCTCATTGTCCTTTATCAACCAAATATTAGATAGGCTAGTAGGCTATCAATTTTATCAATTTTTTAATGGGTATCAACGAATAATCAAAAACACATTAGGATCAAGAAAAGACTACGTTAATTAACCCTTACGAAACGTTTGCTTTTATAAGAATGTCTTTCGAACCTTATAATGCTCTTGCAACTTTTTGAAGATATATAATCTCAAACTTATTTTATTCAATTAAGCATAGCATTGAAGCTTTATGGATGATTTTTTTTAATGTACTTCTTTTAATAGTTGACTCAAACATCTTTCTCTGATTTTCAAATGATGTGAAGAAATCAATTTTAGTTTTAAATTGGAAAAAATCTCAATATATGGTAACAAAAGACATTTTATATATAATACATAATCTCTGTTGGGTCTTCGTTTTCACTCTGCTAGGGTTTCCGCTCATAGCGAACCCTAGCCGAAACGGACTTCTACTTTCTTTCACTCGTTTTAATCCTTTCTGTCTTCGTCAACGGCTCTGGCTGGCAGAGGAACTCGCGTCGTCGAGCCTGCGTTGCGTCGTCTGCTCGTTTGCTTCGAGCCTGCTCGTCGTCTGCGGCTCGCGTCTGCGACACTTGGAGCTGCAGGTTCTCTCGAGCTGCTCGTCTGCTTCGTCAAGGCCGCTTGATTATTCCGCCACAGTTTTCTGCTCCACCTTCTGGACTGCACGTGTATCGTTCTGCTCGCGTACCGTTTCTTAGGCGACAGTCGGTTGATGCAGTGCTTGTGTGAAGCACCTAATGGCCTCAGGGTCTTCCTACGTTGTTGTAGTCGTCGGTGATAACCCCGTCAAACTCTCCTATGTTACATTGGTTCACAAACGCAGCACCCATTTTCACCTCGCAAATAGTTTGGTATTCCAGCAGCTGTACCATGATTATGTTGCAGGAAATGAAGATTGCAATCTCATTAAAAAAAGTAGAGAAAAAGGCGGGCAAACCAACAATTTTCTTCTCTGATGCTGAAATTTCAACTCATGCAGGAAAATATAAATTTAAACTAATTGAAAATTTTCAATTAGATTGCCCTAAGATGGAGATTATCAGGAAGGTTTTTGAAGATTTCAAACTAGTTGGGGATTGGCAGGTGGGTCATCTCGACGGAAGACATGTTATGATACAGTTGAGCATAGAAGAAGATTACACGAGGATCTTCTCAAAGAAATTCATCACAATCAAGAGCAAACATATGAAATTGCTTAAATGGACACCTAATTTTGATCCCAGTCAAGAACACTCAATTGTGTCTATCTGGTTCTCATTATATGACCTCAAGATTCAATTATTTGACCCACCTATCTTATATGCAATTGGGACTATTCTTGGAAAACATTTGCAGGTAGACTTACCTACAGTTCATTTCTCAAGTCCCTCTATTACAAGAATTTTGATTGAAAGAGATATTACACTACCAGATGTAGAAGAAGTCTGGCTTGACTTTGCTCACAATGGTTGTTGGTAAAAAATCATTATGGAATAAAAACATTAATATTGCAGGCACTGCAAGTGTTTGGACACCCGCAGGAGAAATGTTTCAGATTGCACCCACAGTTAAGAACCAATAGTCAAAAGTAGGAACATGTTATTAGTGCACCCGATGTGCCTGAACGCACTCCCAACAAACCTGATGACAACCAACCTAGGGAGGGAATCACCACAAGACAGGAGTTGGTGTTTGCCCCTGGGATCCCTTATCCTGACCATACTACAACGGATAATGTTCGAACAGAAAATCAGGATAGCCCCACAGCTCCTATTCAGGAAGCATCAAGTGCAGATGTGATAATTCACACTTCAAATACACTGAAACATATCGTTGTGACAACGACTGCCTTTCCTTATACTACGTTTCTAACATCTAATCAGACCGAAGATCACATGAGTCAGTCTTCAGATGAAGAAAGACAGTTTTACACTTCTCGGCGGAAGAAGAAGGTTGGGAGCACATTCCAACTTAGAAACTTAATGGATGATACTTTGGTTACTCTTGGCTACCTGTTTTTTGCATGTTTTAAAATTGTTTTACATTTTTATTGAGTGTATATGTATTGATTTTTTTGAGGTATTACTGTATGGGTCGCTATTTCAACAAAATCAACCCTTGGGCTTTTNTATATATAAAATACTAAATTTTATTTTGGGATGAACAATAATTGTGTAAGAAATATAACAATCAAATCACTAGAAGATGTTTTGTGATAGAGCATGTAGAAAATATTATTAGTCAATACCATGATTTCAAATATGGAGGCTACTTTAATACATTAAAAGACACTTTTAAGATTTTACAACATGATATATTTGGACGATATTTTGTGTATGATTTCAAGTATGGAGGCTACTTTGTGTAAATTTTAAGATTATTTGTTATAGGTTGCAGCACCGTATTAGTTGTACATCTTACGCGCTAGTTGTGTTGCATTGTAGTGATGTATGATTGTAAGTATTTTTTCAATCCATGGTAAGTTGTAGTGCTTATCAGTCTCTGCTTTAAGACAGGTTTGGCAATTTTATTCTATTTTTATTTTTATTTTTATTTTTATTTTATTTTATACTTATGATATGTGATTATTTTTGTCATCCAGCAAAAAGGGAATGGTTGACTATAACTTTTAAGTCAACAACATACGAAACTAATTTTGTCTGTAGCTGCAACAACAATTTAAAAAAGGCGTCAATTAATTAATGTTAATTATTAAGACTTAAAAAATTTTAGATGTTGGGTTAAGGTTCTAGGGTCAAAGTCGTGATGTCCATGATTCATTGGTTTGACTAAGTTTTTGGTGAAAACTTAATGATAACATTGTAAAATGAGGCTAAATTCGCCACTTCGATTTTTTTTGCTTATTGTTGAGATGATTGGTTGTAGCGCTTAGGCTATGAAGTTGTAGCACTCCAACCAATTTTTAACATTGTGCAATTGAGTATTAAGGCATTTTCTATTCGTAAGTCTAGGCATAAGCCTCACATTTAAAAATTGTGTAAAAAATATACATACTAGCATCACAATTTAAAACTTTCCCCCTTCTAATAATGCTTTGACATCTTATTCATATGAAAGATCAACCAACTAAAAGTAAATGTTTTGAATAAAATTCTTTGATCTATAAAAGTTTCTTGCATGTAAAAAATATGTTTGTATGTGCTAATGAATATAAATAACTATCGTAGTAAATCCATAAATAGCAGTAAATCAGTGAATGAACCCTAGCACAAAGCCACAAACCAAATGTAAAATCTAAATGGCAGCATCGGTCGATGCAACAGGTGGTGGTGCCAAGGGCAACAAAACCAGGAAGCTAAAGATACAATGATGTGGCGACAGCAGGTACAACAGTGAGCTACATCTGTAGTAGCAGGTCAAAGTCGAACAATCAAGTGGCTACGACAGCGTTGACAGCAGCATCGACTAGTGCATTAGGTGGCAATCCGAGCATGAGGAGACGAGAGATGGGAGGTCAGTAGGAGACTAGAGGCATGGGTTTGAACAAAACAGACAATCGTTTAAAATACATAATATATGAGACAGACGCCTCAACTTTAATGAGGCAAAATACACCTTATTGAGCACCTTGTAAATAAAAAGGCGTGTGCAATGCCTGAATCACACAAGGCATACACTTCAATGCGAATTTTTTTGCAATTGCGCAGACAAACAATCGCTTAAAATACATAATATATGAGACGGACGCCTCAACTTTAACGAGGCAAAATACACCTTATTGAGCACCTCGCAAATAAAAAGGCGTGCGCAATGCGTGGATCACACAAGGCATACACTTCAATGCGATTTTTTTTGCAATTGCGCAAAGGCAGTCTTGAGATGTGCATTTATAATTGAGCAATTTTAAACACTCACTGCAGCATTTGACTACCTAAGAGTTTAGCGTCATAACTCCATACTATATGGAGCCACAGTGCTACTGAAGTTTATATCAAGGTCACTTGAGATTATAATTTATTTTATTCAAAGCCTGAAGATATGATTGAGAGGAGTCCAAAGAGAACAAGAGTTCTTAAATAACAAAGGATTGTTACTTCTTTAGCAATCATGTAAATTTACCCAAGCTTTACATGAAGAGAGGATAGGAGGATCATTTGGATGAAATTAAAAAGAGTAGTGTTAACCATGCTAAATCCCTCTTAAGTCTCCTAAACATGAGTAGCATTTCATATGAGCATAAAACCATACTTCTATGCTAAATCTACTTTGTATCTCAAAAGGTTGAACTATACTTACAAGCACAAAAATGACCAAGGTGGGAAACAAGCTCACCCTAAAATATATTTTAATGCATTAAATAACTATAATATTGTTTAACAACATATTTAGTGCTAAAAAAATATCGTAGTGCAAATGTGCATGTTTTTTGAATAATGCTAAAACTTCTCAAATTCAAAGAGGTTAATAATCAATCTCAATTTATTCTTCCTGAAAATTATTTATAGTGAATTTATGTCCATTGTCATATTTAACGCTCATATTTTAATCTTGCCCAAGTAAACTTAGCACAAAAAACACCAAGGCTCAAGAAAGTTTATCAGTTCACACTTAAAAGATACCAAAACAACTTTCTACAAAACACATAAAAAAGCTTTCTATAATGCCCATTCCCTTCCTGAAAGTTTAAAATGTGACTATTTATATTGTATCTCATAGTTACTAACATGACAAGTTAGATTAAAAAAATGAATTTAAGATGGTGAGATAGAGAGAAGAAGACCAAAGTTCTTGACAAGAAGAATGATATTCAAGTCATTCTCCTCCCAATATCCCATGGCTCTAGGCGAGAACTTAAAAAACTGGAATGTGAATATTCTAGTAAGTACTGTTAGAAAATGGTGCTTTGGTCATTTAACTAGTCCACTACAATATGCATTGAGGAAGAAACAAGAAGAAAAAGAGTTTCCTATATGATATATGTATTATTGGACACCAAAATCATGTCCACATTAAACGCGTGAAGAGATTATTTTGTGATTGAAATGTATTCCTTGGCCAAATGCAAATGTTTCAGGTCAAACAGTGATCAATATAGCAATATAGAATCTAATAACTTTTTGAGCTTAAGAAGGATATTGACTTGTTGTGGAATGAGTAACCTATGGGAAAGATTAATGAGTTATCATACAACATAAACTAAGAAACTGAGTACTCTTCAATGCTCTCAGCATTGTGAAGTTTCCTGCGGATTCCTAATAGAGCATTGTGAAGTTTCCTGCGGATTCCTAATAGAGCATTGTGAAGATTCCTGTGGATTCCTAATTATCTTCTAGCTTTCATTATAGTGCTCTTTAATAACTAAACAACATGTAGGATGAAATAATTGGTTAATGTATCAGTTCAACATACAATATAGAATGACCAATATGGAATAACTAGATGGCAGAATGTAGATCTAAGGTTAGTAGATTGTGATATAGGAAATAATTAACATCTATTAGTGTTATGAGTGCTACAACTATGAAAATCAACACATGTACTCAGTATTTAGAGGAGATCTACATTATTTGCTATTGTTGTATTTCCTCATTAATTGAGATATACCCTCTAATAATTTTTCTTTTGCCTCTTTCTAATCTTGCCTATATATAGAGGAACATATGCACATACTATGAGCACAACTCCAAAAGGATGTAGTGCTTCATACTTTTAGCTTATGATATGGTATCCAATTCATGCCTAGAATTTTCCTTATCTACTCCAGACACCTTATTGATAATGTCAAAACACTTCTGAACTTCATTGAATTGCCCTTATAGTTCCCTCTGATTGTGACTCATCCATGCTTTATCTACTTCTCCATCTATGAGATTCGCGTCTATATCTCAAATGCAAAGCTCTCTGAAGACTCCATTTTGTGCATGAAACTATCACAATCAATCACGTTTGATCATTTATCCCAACGATAGAAGCAGAAATTGCCACATCAATGCTCTCCATCAAGACTCTTTGTTAACTCTATATAAAAAACTCTTTTATGGATCTGAATCATGCCTTTTTGAAAGCCATTTGTGATACTCATAACATCATGTCAACCAAACTTTTAAATATTTCATATTTGACTACTTTTGTATGCAAACATATGTTCAAATTTTCTACTCGGCAGAAAAATTGCTAAAGAATAATTACAATAGCATGGCTTAATAAGATGAGATTAATAATCTCACGGATCTCTAAGGTGGCATAAGAAATATACACTGTAGTCCATGGATTGATGAGGTGACAATAATAATCCCACAACTCACTGCAGTGATCTAAAGTGAATAAGGAAGATGTAGGACCATTGAGTTTGGTAGAATGTAGAACCCAATAATGGAGGCAAACTTAAATGAGGTTGAATTGATAAAAGGAAAATAATGGAGATTGATTATTCCACAATCTCTCTAAAGTGAATGAATGGATGACATGACATCCATTTCAAGATGACAAGTCAATTTTTAAAATATTTTTTTCTAATAATCTTTTTCTGAGAACTTCTACAAGTTGGCATGTATAACAATAAATAAAGTATAAATTTAACCACTAGCTACTTCAGCACATTTTGTTTGATCATGTTGCGCAGAATATTCTTACAATATGAGCACCATAGAAAATCTCTATTAACAATCTTTTATTGATTGTGGTTGTTTTGTGCACTTTGAAATGTGAGAGTTTTGAAGCAAGCTATCTAATGCCAATAGCAATTGTCATTAGGGCCAAACATTTAGAGATTATTGGCAATCAAAAATCCCATTTTCCTTTATCTCTTTTTTAGTTTGAATGATGATGACTAATTCATTTTGAAAAAGGTAAATGCTCATTTACAAAAAAAAATTATAACTTTACAGCATCAAACTCAACATTTAATCCAGGGAGGCCTCTTTTCAACATTCCATTGGATAGATTGATAATGATCCATCTCTTACCAAAGGCCATATAGTAGATTAGAGTTAAGTGATGAATCATACTCCTTCCTTGGCAGACAAAATCCTATATTTTATCTCATTGATTTGAGCCGAGCATCATAGACTCTAAAATATATTTAATCTATCATATTCCAAAAATCCTAGTTTGAATGAAGGAGCATGCAGGAGTCAGTTTTTTAAGGAACCATGGGATTCCATAACCTGGGCATCACCATATTGTCATGTTCATCCCAAATATTAAATGTGAGATTTCCATTCTCATGTCGAATGCAAATTTAATAGCCAAATATATTTTTACTTTTGAATGATGATCACTACATTTTTAAAATCTGCTTTTCCTTTTTTATCTCTACTTTAGATTGAATGATGATGACTACTTCATTTTAAAAAAAGTAAAATACTCATTTGCAAAAATTTATAACCTTACAGCATTAAACTCCACATTTAATCTAACAAGAAAGTTATAAATCAATCTTCTTCGGCAAACCTTATATGGGAGGCATCTTTTCAACATTCCATTTGGATATAATGATAATGATCCATCTCTTACCAAAAGCCATGTAGTAGATCAGAGTTTTAAGTGACGAATCCTACTCCTTCCTTCGTGGCCAAAATCATAATTTTTTATCTCATTGATTTGGGCTGCATCATAGACTAAAATATGTTTGATCTACCATATCCCAAAATTCCTAGGTTGAATGAAAGAACATGCAGGTGTCAGTTTTTCAGGAACCATGGAATTCCATAACATAGGCATAACCAATGTTCATCCCAAATATTAAACATGAGATTGCCATTCTGAAGTCAAATGCCAATTTAATAGCCAAACATTTCTTTAATTTCTGAAAAAGTGCAAACAAATAATGATCATATGAAGTAATTAATTCCACTCAAACAATATATTAATGGATAATTGTAAATTCTCTTATTAGATTTGGATTGTTGGTCACAGTTTCAAACGAACGTAAGATAAGAAAAATAAGTATTTTTGTGACCTATGGGGAAAAAATGTGCAATCGGTTGCCAACATAAAAAAGAGTAAAGAAAAGGTCGCAGCAAAGAAAGCTACAAATGAGAAAAATTTGTTGAATAAAACAAAACTGGAAACAATAAAGGCTTACAAGTTCTACGCAACAAAGCAATGAAGGATGCTGCAGAATTGGTGGAATGAAACAAAACAGGAAACAATAAAGGCTTACAAGTTCTACGCAACAAAGCAAGGATGCTGCTCAGAGAAATACTAAGAAAAAAACTAAAATTAGTGATACCGAGACAAGGATTGGTTGGGCGTTTCATTCTAAAATTTTTCTAGTATTTATACCATCCAAAGTGTACTTCTAATAAAAGACATAAAAAATAAACGAAGAATGATCCTAATAATCCACCGATAAATGAGTAGGTATGATAATTACGAAATAATTACAATAGTCCATGAAATTAATGAAGTGGCAAAAACAATTCAACAAATACTGAGGTATCATTGAAGTGAAAAAAGAATATGAAAGATTAAGTTCAATGGAACATTGCTGGATGCGGACTTAATGGCTGCAAAATTGATTTTTCTACATTATATTCAATAATTAAATGTACTACTTACAAATACCAATTGCACTATTTATANAAACAATATATTAATGGATAATTGTAAATTCTCTTATTAGATTTGGATTGTTGGTCACAGTTTCAAACGAACATAAGATAAGAAAAATAAGTATTTTTGTGACCTATGGAGAAAAAATGTGCAATCGGTTGCCAACACAAAAAAGGGTAAAGAAAAGGTTGCAGCAAAGAAAGCTACAAATGAGAAAAATTGGTGGAATAAAACAAAACTGGAAACAATAAAGGCTTACAAGTTCTACACAACAAAGCAATAAAGGATGCTGCAGAATTGGTGGAATGAAACAAAACAGGAAACAATAAAGGCTTACAAGTTATACGCAACAAAGCAAGGATGCTGCTCAGAGAAATACTAAGAAAAAAACTAAAATTAGTGATACCGAGACAAGGATTGGCTGGGCGCTTCATTCTAAAATTTTTCTAGTATTTATACCATCCAAAGTGTACTTCTAATAAAAGACATAAAAAATAAACGAAGAATGATCCTAATAATCCACCGATAAATGAGTAGGTATGATAATTACGAAATAATTACAATAGTCCATGAAATTAATGAAGTGGCAAAAACAATTCAACAAATACTGAGGTATCATTGAAGTGAAAAAAGAATATGAAAGATTAAGTTCAATGGAACATTGCTGGATGCGGACTTAATGGCTGCAAAATTGATTTTTCTACATTATATTCAATAATTAAATGTACTACTTACAAATACCAATTGCACTATTTATAATTATTATTATTATTATTATTATTATTACTATTATTATTATTATTATTATTATTATTATTATTATTATTATTATTATATCTCCTCATTGTTGAGAATATGCTATTTTATTTTTATTCTCCTTGGCTAAGGTTCAACCGTATGTGAAGGAAAATGTTGATAGTTTCACACAAAAACAACAAAAAGATGAGGAACTTCGTCAGAAAAATCAGAAATCAAATGAAATGACCAAATGGAAAAAGTGCTGCCTGAAACATTGCAATGATCATATTGATTAACAAAATATTGAAAAAGTAACCATGATAAGGGATGTTAGGATTGATCTCCAGATAAGGTTTACAAGAGCATCTAACATATAGTTAGCAAATGTTCATGTCAAAACCTGCACCTTAAGCAAACTTGTTTGGTACCACAACCTGCATCACTCACTAGTTTAACTGCCACTTAATTTTTCTGATGGCCATGTGTTCTATAACCAAAACCTTGAAGTGGAGACATTACTGGGAAAAGGAATGGCATTGTCACAATGCAATCCAAGTTGCCCTAAAGAAACTTGCAGCGGACATCTCAACTTCTGAAGTACTGACCTCAAGCAGATCATATGAAATCTATGTATGCCTTAGAGAAATTATGCTTGATTAATATCAGAAGACAATAGAGTTTCATTTTCAGAGCAATTACCTTGAGCATCAGGTCAGGCCAGATATCCTAAACTCTAAAAGGAATAAAAACCTATTAATGAACGGCAATGACGAAATGCATCTGTTAATAACATGATCCTTGAGTAAAAAATGTTGCTAACATAAATTGCATTTCATATTTAATATAAAAAAACTATCCATGTATATTATTCGATTATAAAAGTACTAGAATATAAAAGTGATCTTTGATAAATGAAAGAATGAGACAATGGATGAGAATGAATGTTCTAGAATTAAAAATAGGTGCTTAAATGAATAAGTGCAATTGAAATATTATGTGATGGTAGGATATCATGCAAACATAAATGTAAATTTTATAACTTAGTAGGTTGGTGATGTTGTTACAGATCCAAATGTTAGGTGGGAAAAAAAATCGATGATATCAAAATGATAAAATAGTTGTATGGCAAAACACAAAAGCATAACAAAATGATTATACGAAAAAAATGAGGCCGATGAAGAAAAAGATAATTAAATGTACATTCATTTGCATTTTACCATTTTTTTTTCTACTGGCAACTTAAAAAATTTCCCACATACCACTTTTTTCTAAAACCTAAATTTCTTCAATTACAACTTTCAGCCACTCAAGTTTAAGAGTATCCTAAATTTCTTAATGAGGCTTCAAGAGATTGAATGCAGAACAATAAAAATTATTCATTATCTATAAATTTGATAAGAGAAAGATGATCAAATAAGTTCCAAACTAAAAATTCTTATTTTTGAATTTCCTCTGCAAAAGTTGAGTTTGGAATAATAAAGTTTGTGATCAAGGAAATTTATGACCATTGAATTGAAAATATTTATATTAACATGAGAATAGTATTTATGCACTTTCTAATTTGAAGAGTAACTAAATAAAAATATGTTGTGGAAGAAAATTGAAAACCTAAATATTCTTCTTCGAAAACAGAAGGATTTCAATCTTAAAAAGATAAATGAGAATGATTTGAATAAGAGCTTAAATTTGGAAGTATAAAAGTGATGATTTTAGACTGATAAAATGAAAGTAGAAGGGCTTGAATAATGTTTTAGATATTATGTACACTGACGAAAAACTTTTTGACCACTGGCTTCTTTATAGTGGTACAAAAATTAGTTTATAACACTTGTGAAAGAAAGACAACTAGCCTTGACAAACTCCATACTAAACTACCCATTGACCTCATAGATAATAGAGCCTTAATTTCTAGGATAGCATCATGAAAATTAAAAAAGAGAGAGAAAGAGAGATAAAGAGAGAAGAGAGTAGAAAATGATAAATAATGATTGAATTTATCTTTTATTTCATGTTTAAAAAATGAAAAATATACATAAATAGGTAGAGAAAAAATTATCAATAAAGAAATAAATCCGAAAATCAAATTTTAATTATGAAACCTAGAATTAGAAACACAACAAATATGAAATGTAACAATTCATGGACTTCTAGATTGCTACCAATGGAGAAACGTTTATCCATGGATTGTTGGATTGCATTAGATGGAAACGGACTGCTTGGAGCTAAAGAAGGAAAGACCCAAAAATTTAAAGTTTTTTCAACGAGTTAGGACATGGCTGATGTTGATAATTATTAATTATTGGTTTCATTGCCATTGAGTGAAACACTATTTGAAAATGCTACTATGTCCTTTCTAAGACCTAACTTAAATTCAGATGAATCCTCTACAACTTCCCTCCTTTCAAATAAATCACTAGTAAAGTAATAATCCAAAGCATCAAGGTTATTTATGTAGTACTAAGACACACACTTCTGCATATGATGTGATGCATCTATCCATTACTCCAAACAAAAATCAAAGCATGGCATAACATAAAACATAAATAAGCCTTCATAATGAGCAACTACCACAAGAGTTTTATATTAATAATCTTCCATGGTTATAAGTTCCTTAATAAAATCAATCTCGATGAAATCCATTAAGCATGTTAAACATTAGATGTTAACCTAATTTATAGCATGAATCGCCCAATACATGATCCTTGGAGAAGGCTTACGTTACAAATCATATTACAACTATTCAGGCCAAGCACTCCAAAACAATAGGTTAAAAGTTCAAAAAACACTTTATGTCAAAAGGACAGAAAACTTCAATCATGAGAAGCTCTTAGATAGCTTAGTCATGTCCAAATGAAACCAAGAAGGCCTAAAGTAGAAAGACCTGCCTTACACGTTCAAAAGTGGTAGAGTACATGGAAGGAAGGAATGAAACAGTATTTAAGACAATAAAACAGTAACTTATTGGTACGAAGGCATTTAAACAAACTGCATTGTTATCAAGAAAAAAAAAGGAAAAAAAAAACATACAGTAGCTTCTATACTTACTCTGGAAACTATAGCTTTTAGGTGTGCCATGCCAGCACAAAATGTGGTTTAAAAAAAAAATACAAGGTTTCAATTTACACAAAGGAATTCAAAGAGCATGCAAATCATTAAATCTATTTACTAAGCAAAAACATCCTATTTTTTATACTAAAAAATAATAGAATTGTTAAGTTTTGAAAGGTGCAAATGAATTTCATGAGTTCCCAAACATAAAAATCGTGTTGTCGATATAGAATACAGAGAAATGTTAAGAGAAAAAAAAGAGAAAAGATAATATGTACCAAGAAACACATACCCTATTAAAGCTCATTAACGATAAATCTCGATGCATTTACATTAGTAAATCAGTTGGAATTTACATTATGAGGATAGGAAAAGGCTGACACTTGTAGAAGAATTATACCGGACGGAGAGGAAGACCTATAGGACTGAGAATGCAATTTGTTTTTGGTATATTCCAATCTGGTGGATGATGGTATTTACAGGTAGCACCAAATTTACAATCGCCAGTCCTCATGTAAAACTGACACTCGGGTTGCCCAGGCCTCTCTGGGAAAGGATGATCTTTCTGACTACTGCTTGAAGGCCCAATAGTGGAAGACACAGGTGAATAAGGACCAGGGTAAGCTGGTGCTGAGGGAGACAACTGACTTGCCGGCCCATAAGAGGGTCCTGCTTGAACAGACTGTTGTGCAGTAGGAGAAACTGTTTGGGCTAAAGGTGGCTGCTTCACATTAGACGACACAAAAGGAATGAACAATTTGTTAAGTGGTCAGTTCCTCATGTTGCTTATAAAAATAAAAGAGAATAATTGAATTCAAACCAACCAAATAAGGACTCCAACCCGGCACTGGAACGACACCAGGAGAGAGCACCATGGGTCCGTATGAACCTTGCATGTAGGCCCCCGTCAAAGCTGACCTCCCAATTTGCCAACCTCCCACTTGAGGATATTGTTGGGCTGAAGGGGCTGAAGGGGCTGAAGGGGGCTGCACCGTGGGATAAAATATTGGTGCAGAGGTGGGCAGAGAGGAACCAGAAGGTTGTGGATGATGAAATTTACAAGTTGAACCAAATTTGCACTGTCCTGTCTTCATGTAGTACGAACATTCTTTCTCGCCCTACATCTCAAACCATGAGCCACATTACCAAATTTCCAAAAAAAAAAACATAAAAAAGCAATGCTATCAACCTGATCATAAAACTTAAACATCATATAAGAATTAAAAAAAAAACTGAGACCCTACTGGACGGAGCGGATATCCATAGTAATTTAAAGAAACCGACTGCACGGGTCCTCCTCCTTGTGGGTGGTGGTATTTGCACGAGGAACCAAATTTGCAAGTCCCAGTTTTCATGTAGTACTGCAGAATACAAATATTACATCAACACAGAAGAAAACATATTGACAGCCCCGGCTTAAAAAGGCATCGGCATGTACAACCAACTAAACGTCCACCCCTTCCCACAACCATAGTTTAGCATCGAGAACACCCGCCTGAAACTTTATGGAAAGATCAGAACTGCCATACCTGGCAGACAGGCTGCCCCACACGCTCTGGATACTCTCTAGCTCCAGGCCAAAACACTTCACCTCCCTGCCAAAATGAAACACATTGGCAGAATTCAACATAATTAACACAACTTCAGCTCAAAATACGAGCATTCCACTTCAGAGCATTTTAACACAAAACTAAGTTAATTTTTCAATAAATTTAAGGTCAATAGAAAAAAGAGCGTTATCTGATAGCATCCAAATTAACCCCAACNAACACAGAAGAAAACATATTGACAGCCCCGGCTTAAAAAGGCATCGGCATGTACAACCAACTAAACGTCCACTCCTTCCGACAACCATAGTTTAGCATGGAGAACATCCGCCTGAAACTTTATGGAAAGATACAATCAAGTGCCGAAGCAGAACTGCCATACCTGGCAGACAGGCTGCCCCACACGCTCTGGATACTCTCTAGCTCCAGGCCAAAACACTTCACCTCCCTGCTAAAATGAAACGCATTGGCAGAATTCAACATAATTAACACAAGTTCAGCTCAAAATACGAGCATTCCACTTCAGAGCATTTTAACACAAAACTAAGTTAAGTTTTCAATAAATTTACAGTCAAAAGAAAAAAGAGCGTTATCTGATAGCAGTCAAATTAATCCCAAATGCAGGGAAAGGGTAGCCCGAGCAAAGTCCAGGTTCCTCACCACAACTCCGCGATCACGGGGGTGATTGTATCGACACCTCTCTCGGTACCCGCAAGCTCCAGTCCGCATAAAGTAAGCACAGTCTGGCTCACCCGGTCTCTCCGGGTAAGGAAAATCTCCGCCAGCGCTGGCACTGCTGCCACCAAGCCCCAGCCGCCACATAGACTCTACCACAATGCAAAATCCCAGAAACAATCAGAAAGAATTATCCCACATCGAAAACATCATTCCGATCAAATTCCAATCTCTAAACCCTATAAGCCCCCCCAAAATCCCAGCCGCGAAAAAAAAAGACAAAAAACAACCGTAAAAGCGGGGAAACCAAGACAGCTTGAAGCCCAGCACAGTGATGGGGTTTACCTTGGAGTCCAGTGTCAGGATCCGGGCGGCGGCCCTCCCCGGCAGGGCTCCGTCCATAGGGCTCCATGACTTAAGAAAACCGTCTTAGAAAGCGACGGCAACCGCAAAAGCTCGTAGGAGGTTCGAGCAGTCCCGATCGTGAGCCTATGCAGCAATGGAGTGATGAGAATCACACAAGGAAGAGGGGGTCGCTATTTTTCGCTTCCCCTCTATCTTCCCCTCGCTCCTGAGTTGCTTCCCTTTCCCACGTTTTCAAAGATCGGGATTTCCTTTTTTCATTCGCTTCCGTCCGTTGGTTTATATACTCTCCATGGACAAGGAAAAATGCAAATGGTCGTCACTGCACTGCGCTTAATCAGAATATTTAGGAGCGGGTTTTCCTGAAGCCAAACAACTGCCCCCGAGCATTCGTAGAAACAACGAGATTGCCACAAAGGCGTGAAGTTCGCACGTGCCGGAGGTCGTGGCTGCTCGATGCGACACGTGGCAATAGTTCATTCGGTATTGAGGAATCGTACGGCTTCTATCGGAAGACCTCCGCTCCCGCAGCGTAGCGGAAGATTGTCGGCAACGGTGCAGCTTCCCGCATATTGGGTCCAAATCTGGGTCGCCTGACTGTCATTTAGCAAGTCGATTTAACGACATAATTAATTGAATTAAAATAATTTGAATAAGAATAGATTTTAATGTAATTTCTAAATTTTGAAGTATATAAACATTCATCTAAAAAATTTTTATAGTCAACATTATTTTCTATATACTTAAACAACATAGTGATAGTGATCGAAACTCTAAATCCTATTTTTTGAAGTTAACAATAATATTCAAACTCGCTTTTGTGCTTAAGTTTGTCGAAAGCGTCCCATCATATCAAACCGAAGGCCGACTAGAAAAAAATTGTCCCGACTTAATAGTGTGCTCGGCCCAAGCAAAAAAAAAAAACAATTTGCTTGACTGGCATTTCAATATCACACCTCAATGTGTCAAGATAAAAGTGGTACAAAAAATTTACTTAAACTTGTCTTTTGTGTTGTGTTTAATATTTAGTATTTAGTTACATATATGATACATTCATTTTAGAGCAGGATTAAATTTTTTAACCTCAAAAGCCTAAAATATTTCTTAGATTTTGATAGTCACGTTTTACCCAGGGTGTTATTATTCTCTCACTGGGTCAACTATGTTGAAGAAGCAAGTCAATCATTGTTGTCGACTGGTCTTCTGGTTGGGGGCGGTTGGTCGATCAGCCCTTCTGGTAGGACTACTAAGGGGATTCATAGAGATAGTTGGAGAGATGGATCCATCCAGCTAATGTTGGTAGATCGAATGAGTTGAGTCAGTCATCAGTCCTCGATTCTCGTTGAGGGAATTCTTGACGGTTGAATAGACATGTATCTTTGAGCAGTGGATACTTTTTGGATGTGTATCGTTGTGTTCGTTCAAATGAATACAGGCTAGCGTGAGCCAACGACTTTCATTGGGCTTTTTGGTGGGTCCAGCATTTCAATGTCATTTTTTTTCATCATATTGTCTTGAGATTCGTGTTGACATATTTTTTGTGTACATACATAAAAATTATGACATATATATAAGTTATGTAAAATAAATATTAAGAATAATACAAACGAGAAAATTTAAAAAAATTAATAACATTAGCTTTAAGAAAATAAAATATTAATTGATAATTGTTTACCTTATGACATTGAAAAAGTAAATATATATTATCTTATTCTATAGATTTAATTCGTTTTAATTATTCATCAAAAGAAATAAAA
The DNA here is from genome assembly GCA_002079205.1 of Phalaenopsis hybrid cultivar. Lineage (NCBI taxonomy): Eukaryota > Viridiplantae > Streptophyta > Magnoliopsida > Asparagales > Orchidaceae > Phalaenopsis > Phalaenopsis hybrid cultivar. The sequence goes on along the minus strand of JXCR01095731.1, from coordinate 59,741 downwards.
TTATCACTAACTTCTTTGGCACCAAATCCTCATATATTTACATTTCTAACACCTAAATTTAGATTTTTTACATTTATGATGTTGTCGAATCCAAATATGTTTTGTGGATCACACCCTAGGAATACAGCGTAGGACGGACGAGTAAAAAAAGGGAGGGAGAAAGAGGAAGATTGAGAGACAGTATGCACAGTAACACAAGTTTTTATAGAGTAAATTCAATATTTCTTTTATTGAATAAATGAACCCCTATTTATAGATTTGAGGGGTATATAGAGTAAAATTACATATTTGTCCCAAATTTAATAGGCATGTTACAAGTTATTATGACACATTTTTCACATTTGTAATCGACTCTGCTACCCTTTCATATTCATAAATTGACATTAACACCACTTCGTATTTGAAACTGCATGAAGAATAGAAAAAAGTTTTCTTCTGAGGCAGTAAATGAGGCAACCATGATAAAGGCTTTCGGGATTTTGACTAGAAAATTTGACCCTCCTAGGGATGCAAGGGAAGAAAGGAAGCTAAAGAGTAGCTGATCTGTAGTGAAGAAGAAACTGAGGGATGAGGGTCAACTGACAATAATAAAGAGCCCTGAGGGAGAACAACGACTGTTAATATCAAAAGGCTGAAGAGAGAAGTCCGTCTGATCAACAAAAAGAGATCATAAGGAGTCGAAGGGAGTGAAGCAAGTCAAACAGGTGGCCCATAAAAAAAAGGTTTTGAGGGATTGAAGGAAGATGTTTAGTTGTCTGACTCAATGTTGTTTTGTTGTGATATGGGGAGTAAGGCGGACATGCATGCTATTGGTGCAACAGTCTTTGTCCCGACGCCGGTTTGTGAATTGCCAGTTCAACAATTGTTCCGAGTGGTCTCAAGGTGAATAGTGCAAATAACAATTTGATAACTTCATTTTGGGTAACTCATCAGATTGAAGAATACAACAATAATTTGGAGAAGATATATAGCTTAACTAGATATATGTAACAAATAAGGCAAAGTAGATATATCTTAACCAGCTAAGCCATCCTTATGAAAAAGGTTCTTACACATCGGGTAGAAATGGATTTTATGAAATTGTTGGTGGCGGTGGACATGTTTTTGAGTGGTTACTACAGAGCAATCGAATAACTTGGCATCAAGCTTAAACACTAGCTTTAGCGAAATGGACATAAAATGATTTAACTAAAAAAATCTAGCTATATGAGTGGAAGCATAAAAAATTCTCATATACTTGTATTATCATATTACACTCATTTCTTATAAACAAAAGTTCTAAGAAAAAAAGCATTTGGTTTTAGGAATTATAAAAGGGATTGTAAGTATAAGTTTAAATGTAGAAGAAGGCATGCTCAAACATCAAAACAGAACATTAGTATATGTAAATGTACATAAGCAAATGCTTATAATCATACAAATTTTCATTGAAGTTTTAACATCCAAACATAATATTAATGACACAATAGCATACATCCTACAAATATATTGTTATTCAAAATATATCGAGTACTTATTAAAGTGATAACTTAAGTTTAGATATGAATAGAAAATATTAATTACATAATAGTGCTCTTACTACAGCATAAAAGCCACCATAATTTTAGTTAGCTTGAGCTCAAACTTGATCAAATAAAAAAGCTTCACAATAATGTAATCAAAAGCTGAAATACTTAGGTGATCCATCTCAAGTGTTGTATAATCAACTCTATCTATTTCTTAGAAATATTTACAATCATTTCCCATTATATTTCAATGGCATTTTAGAAATTTCTTCCATGATAGTCACTTCTATAACAAATGAAAATATTACATTGTAAGTTGCAGTAACAATATCTTGGATGGTTTCGCTTCTTCACTAGCTTTGGAGAGTGATTGAAACTCATTTTAGACAATGTAAGTCTAAGATTTTAACATAACCAACAAAACTACATGTATATCATAAATAAGTACGAGAAAAAAAAATTAAAGTTTATATTTACGATTAACAGAGAAATAACATTAAGGAAACTGAAGCGATAAGAATCAAAACAATAGAAATAACATGAATGATTATCTATTATTTGTTAAAAATATGAGGTATATGGATTGCTTGAATATTCTTTATTGACTATTAAATACATTAATAGAACATGACATGTTCATTGTCCAGTGGATTATTATACAACCTCTTAATTTTAAGCTTTCAATTTACACATTTCACTGTTAACATTTATTAAAGATGGAATGCACATTTTCATGCATATATTTAAAGCACTAAAGTGATATGTATGTAAATATGAAAATTTAGGTATGAGATATGTAAATATCTAATAATTGTGTGTTATACATCTAAAAATGCTTACAAAATCATTCTCCTGCACTTAAATGATCTTTAACAGTTTATAAGCATATGGCTTGATTTATAAAATAGCTAATATTACAATGATGAATTTCAGAAAGACATTTGTGATCTTTATTCAAGTTCATATATTTGTCATCTCACTTCTTCATGTGCACTTGTTTATGCTACTAAGGAAAAATAAAAATTAAGAATCTTAAATCAGCAACCCCAAGCATGAAATAATACAATCAAACATAGAAAAGAAAAATAAAACATTAAAATGATAATATTTAGGAAAAATAAGTTATTCATGATTGTATCTAAGAGAAGTGAGATATTAAGACACACATCATATATTCAAACTTGCAAATAAGCACATACACTAGAGTGTGAGTATATGATATGTGTGGAAGAATAAGTTTTCATACATATCAAATATTCACAATCGCAAAGAAGTTTTAAGGAAACTTCTTACGTGATTTGAGCAAATTCAAGAGTTTGAGGAAATGAGTGAAAGAAAATAATATTAAGTCCCAAATTAGATATTCACACTTGTAGATCAAGGAATAGGTTGACAAATTATAGAATAAATTTCAATAGAGCTTCTCATCTTAGTCGAGTAGCCACTGGGAGAGCTACAACTTCACACACTAGTTTTCATTGATCCAAATGGCAAACAAAGAGAGAAAGACTTATTTAAGTGATTGTTTCTAGGTAAAACAAATTATTTGTATGACTTTATCTAGGAAAAACAAGATGTTAAAACACTAATTATACATGCAAAATTGCAAATCAATTCCTAAATCAACAAATAACAAAAGAATCTTGAATGGAAGTTCTCACAAAAGGTGAGAAAATTTTAGATTTTGAGGAAATGTGTGGAAAAATGTTGTCATTGCAGAGACTTAAGTTCCGAATTCAAAAAGTTGAGGGTTGTGTTAGGTAGTAGAAGAACAATGTAAAATTTGTGTGGAAAAATGTTGTCATTGTACAAACTTAAGCTCCAAATACAAAAAGTTGAGGATTGCGTTAAGTAGTAGACAAATAATGTAAAATTTGTTTAAAAAGCTGGTCATGAATCCATTAAATCCTTGTGTAAATGATAAAACGTCTCCAAGAAACAATGTGTTTTATTATCTAGATATGGCAAAAAATATTCAAGGGTCGTTACACCAACACCTTGGTGCGGTGTTAAATAAATGAGGGTTCTCACATTGCGGAGGGATGCCGATAAAGAATTTAGTTCATGAAGTTAATATTAGGATATGATATTGGAATATAGATATTCTCACAGGTAAATTAATAGAATTAGTTGATATTATGGTTCATTGGAAGATAAATATTTTATGTGTTCATGAGATTAAATGGGTTAGAGAAAAGGTCAGGGAGATTGATAGCTTGTGTTTTAAACTTTGGTATTCAAGTAGAAGTTGCACTAGAAAAGAGTGTTGGTGCAATTATAAATAAGAGCTTGAAAGATATTCAAAAAATTAATAGATTTGGAGATAGAATTATAGCTCTAAAAATTGTTGTTGATGTTATGATTTTTAATGTTATAAGTGATTATGATTCTCAAGAAGATTTAGATCTAGATTCAAAAGAAAAAAATCTGAATTGACCTAGAAAAATTAATACAAATGATACATTTTGAGGAAAGAATTTTTATTAGAGGAAAATTCAATGGACAGGTTGGTAGAGCGATAAAAAAAAAAATCATGGAGGTTATGATTTTAGAGTGAATAATTATGAAGGTAGAATCATATTAGATTCTGCTTAGTGTGTGATTTTGTTATTGTTAATACTTTATTTAAGAAAATACATGAGCATATTCTTACTTATAAGAATTGATCTAATAAATCATCAATTGATTATTTTCTTATGAGAAAAAGAGATCGTCAAGAATGTAAAGATTGTAAGGTCATTCCAAGTGAAAAGTTAAGTATTTAACATTGATTATTAGCTATGAATTTTAAGATGAAGAGTTGTAATATAAATAATACAGGGAAACATTGTCACATAATTAGATAGGGAATCTAAAAGAAACAAAATAAAATTATTTTTATGAGTAAAATTCAACATTTTAATATTTGGTATGTTCATGAAGAAGTGAATTCTATGTGATATAAAGTAACGAGTACAATTAAATAAGTGGCAAAAAATGTACTTGGGGACCCAAAAGGAAAATTTTTTATAAATAAAAAATAATTGATGGTGGAACGATAATGTGCAAGAAAATATAAAATATATGAAGTTGTGATATGAAAATTAATTTAAATGTAAAATCTTATAGGACTGAGATAAATATAAGGTGACGCATATGAATTCTAAGAGAATAATTTGTTTCGATAAAAATTCCATTTTTAGTAATCTTTATAATAGATTAGATATTAAAGAGGATAAAAAAAATTTGTATAAATTAGCCAAACAAAGAGAAACAAAAAGAAAATATTTAATTCAAGTAAAGTTTATTAAAGATGCAATTAAAAAAGTGCTTTCTTAGATGAATATATTCAAAATATGTGTGAAAGCTATTTTAATAACCTTTTGAATGAATTTTATGTAAACAAGATCGATCTTAATGATCTTAGCATCGTCAATAATAATAAAACATTTTATTTTTATCACGCATTAATGAGAAATAAGTTGAGGAGACTTTAAGGATAACCCAGGGAGAAAATTAACTAGGATCTGATGATATCCCAATTGAAGTGTGGAAATATTTAGAAAATTTGGGAATTTCTTGGCTTACTAAACTCTGTAATATTACTTTAAAATGTAAATAAGGGTATTTTAAGAACAAATAGGATGCATAGAAGTGTCAAAATTATATAAAATTTAAGTTGATGTGTCATATTTAAGGGTAATTATACATAAGTTAAGACTTGATATGAAGATTTCTCATAATCAGTTTGGATTTATGCGAAGCAGGTCTACCATAGAAGCTATACATTTATTGAAAAGTTTGATGGATAAGTAAAAAGAGAATAAGAAGGATCTACTTATGTTTTTTGTTAATTTAAAAAAAAAAACTTACGATAATGTTCAAAGAGAAGTCCTTCAGATAGTTCCATAAAAGAAAGATGTTGATATGACTTATATTCAAGTCATTAAAGAAATGTATACTAGAGTTGTACTTGCATTCAAACAAAAGTAGGATTGACCAAGAATTTTTCTATTTTAGTTGGATTACGTTAGAGATCAACTTTCAGCCCATATCTTTTTGCTTTAGTTATGGATGCTCTTATTGGACATTTACAGGAGGATGTACCTTGGTGCATGTTTTTCATTGATGAAATCCTCCTTGTGGATAAGAGTAAAGAAATAGTTTAGGAAAAACTTAAATTATTGAGATCTACATTGAAGTTTAAAGGCATTCATTTGATTAGATCTAAAATTTAATACATGACATGCAATTTTAGTAGTAGTAGATCTTTGTGGTAGAGTTGTAACTATGGGTGATCAAATCATTAAAAGGTGTGAACGTTTTAAATATATTGGGTATATTGTTCAAAGTGATGGTATTGAAGTGGAGGAATGCATTAGGCCTATTGTGCAATAAAAAAAGTACTTCTAAAATTGAAAGGAAAATTTTATAAGATGTTGGTGAGACGTACAATGCTCTATAGCGCATAATGTTAGCATTTAAAAGAGAAGCATAAAACAAAGTTAAGTGTTGCTAAGACGAGAATGAATTGGTGGATGAGTAGTCAGTCACTTAGAGAAAAAAATGCAAAATGAATATATTCGATAGGGTTGGTGTAGCTCTAGTGGCACACAAGGTTAGAGAGCGTCATTTTAGATGGTTTGGTCACATTAAACGCCGACCATCTGATAATCTGGATGGGAGAGTATATGTTTTAGATTTGTCTTATGTTAAAAATGACGGAGGAAGACCTAAAAAGACTTTGGCATATTGTATAAAAAATGATCTTAATCTTTTAAAATTAAATGAAAATAAGGCACTCAATAGAACACAATGGAGAAAAAGGATTCATGTAGCTTATCCCACTTAGTGGGATGAGGGCTTGCTGTTGTTATTATTGTGACATGTGTGGATAAATAGAATATTAAAATCCATATTCACACATGTAAATAATGAAATAAAAAGCAAATTATAGAATAAATTTCAATGGAGCTTCTCACTTCAGTCAAATAATAACTGGGAGAGCTATGGCTCCCCACACATGTTTCACTGAGGTGGTTTATATTCACGATGACAATAAGAGGAGAATATTAGATATTACGATCTGCTTCCGCATATAAGTGGAGTAAAAAAAAGTATTTTAGTAGGGGCATACATTACTGACTTTCGAAATACCTTTAATTATTTTCATCAAATTTAGATAGATTAAGTTGGAGTCAGAGAGGTCGTTGTAGCTGGAAAGATTGTTAGAGCAAAGGATGAGAGATAAAGAAGAGATGGGAGGGGAGTCATATTTTTTATCATATTTGCGACAATTTGTTAAGATGCTTAGTTAAAACTTGATATTGAATTAAAATTTAATATAAATTATAATTAAAAATAATTTTAAATTAAATAAAGAGTGATCAAATACTTATTTAAAATTAAATTATTTTTGTTTTATTAACTAAATAATTACAAATTAAAAGAAAACAAACTTAAAAAAATAATCCAAAATTTAACATTTTAGCTACAAAAAATTAATATACACTCCTTAGAAAAAGCGGGAGAGCCACACCTTTGGGCAACTGGACGTAGGTTGTCGCAACTGCCTACACTTGTTGTCGTGCCGATGTATGAGCGGGCGTTGGTGGCTGATATGGGGCAATGAATGGTGCATGAGTGGTGTGCACATTAGGTCGTCTCCTCCACTGATTGTTTTTCTTACACTGCTTGCTTAACCAGCTTTGTTCTCTCTAGTCAGATCCCTTCTCCTGGTCTCTTTGAGCGACCGATCATCATTCACCATTCAACTTCTTACATGACGGTCATCCCTCATCCGCATATTTCTTCTTTGATGCCGATCGAGTACTCTCATGTTTCTTCTTCTTTTCACCCATGGGATTACAGAGTCTCTCAGTCGAAAGCTCGAAGAACTTCAATATAGCTTCTTTGCTTGCGGGTTTCTTGTCACTCACCATCATTGTCTTCTGTAAAAAAAATGACTGAATGGTAGAAAATTCAAAAAAAATAGTGATGAAAAAGCGTTGATCACACCCTATTTTTAGGGAATAAAGACACAAAAATTTAGAGAATTTAATTATTAGAATTACTTATTACAAAATTAATTAAGTAATTTTTTTCATTTAGTTATCTTATTATTATCACAGTCGTTATTTTCAAGAAATAAGCGACACATTAAATTAAATATGTACATAAAAAATATGACTGCTCGAATCTCAAAAAAATTCAATGGATCTCGCTAAAAAGATATTACAGGACTATATCAGGATGATTGAAAGCTGGAGGCGTCAAATATCATTTGATTTAGTTAGACTCATAGGTCGAACGAATGAAAGTACAGCCGAATGAAAGAACATTATGCACCTGAATAGCCGTCTACAATTAACTCTCCCAACTGATTTTGGAATTCTTCACGAAGATGGTCGAATGACAACCCACATAATATCTTTCCAATCCTCTATAAAGACCCCTTATCGAAAAAAGAGTTGTCTGTCATATTACGATAATGCAACCTCTGCTTATGGTCTAAGTTCACTCCAATAATAAGAGAGTCTTTATGGGGGATTTTCTCGAGAAGAGCAACCAGAGACCTTCTAGCCGATCGAATGATTATTAGACGATCGAATGCTAATATCAGCGGATCATTAAATGCCACACTTCAAACAATTATGAATATAAAACGGTGCCAAGAATATTTACAAATATTAAAGGGTCCTAGAGCCAATTATAAATATGTAAACGTGTAATAGTATAAGAATTACTCATGACATTTTTTTTGAAGCAAAGACAAAGATGTTCATTTCTTCCAGAAAGAATTATTGAATCTAAATTGATTACCTCAAATTTTTATTCCCGTTCAGCCCTTTAACGCGAGCTGTTCGCTGCTCTTAACTAGCAGAACGAGAGCTGTTCGCGAACGAGTCGTTTTGACATCCCTAGTTCCAAAGCGCATTCCTATTTCCAGCTTCTGCAATTCATCTGAAGCTAGCCTTCCTCCGATCGGTCTCTCTCGAGTCCTATACGTCGATGGCGGGAATTTTAGCTCGTCGCTCGCTGGAAGTTTTCCGTGCTCGACAGGCGGCGGTAAAGATCGAATCCTTCTCTCCCATCCTTACTTTTAATGATTCTATTAACTGCCGCTCCCTCTATAATCTCTCTGAAATTCGTTTGCGCAACAAAAAAACATTCCCGTGCATTTTTTTTTACTGAATTACAGCGGCGCACAGTGATGGTTTTTTTTTTGTTNTCTCTCGAGAAGATCAACCAAAGACCTTCTAGCCGACCGAATGATTATTAGACGATTGAATGCTAATATCAGTGGATCATTAAATGTCACACTTCAAACAATTATGAATACAAAACGGTGCCAAGAGCGATTACAAATATTAAAGGGTCCCAGAGCCAATTACAAATATGTAAATGTGTAATAGGGTAATAATTACTCATGACGTTCTTTTTAAAATAATGACAAATATGTAATTTTACTTGATATCTATATGCTATAAATAATGGTTCAAGAAAGATTTATTGAATCTAAATTGATTACCACAAATTTTTATTCCTGTTCGGACCTTTAACGCGAGCTGTTCGCTGCTCTTAACTAGCCGAACGAGAGCTGTTGGCAAACAACGAGCCGTTTTGACAGCCCTAGTTCCAAAGCGCATTCCTATTTCCAGCTTCTGCAATTCATCTGAAGCTAGCCTTCCTCCGATCGGTCTCTCTCGAGTCCTATACGTCGATGGCGGGAATTTTAGCTCGTCGCTCGCTGGAAGTTTTCCGTGCTCGACAGGCGGCGGTAAAGATCGAATTCTTCTCTCCCATCCTTACTTTTAATGATTCTATTAACTGCCGCTCCCTCTATAATATCTCTGAAATTCGTTTGCGCAACAAAAAACATTCCCGTGCATTTTTTTTTACTGAATTACAGCGGCGCACAGTGATGTTTTTTTTTGTCAAGTGACTCTGGCTCCTTTGGTTGGACAACCAGAGGTTTTGATCCTTTTGACAACCCTAGATTTAAGTTTTCTCTGTTATCCTTTTGCCGCTAATAAAAATGCGCGTGAGTGATAAATCTTGAAAGTTAATATTGAAAGCATGTTGAACTGATGAAGATTATCGAAGTGGCGGGAGCTTCTTAAAATGAAGAATAATATACCAAATCGAGTGTAGTGGCTTGTAAAAAGGCACCCCGAGTGATAGGCTTCATCTATTTTTTTTTATTTTTGGGAAGTTTTTTNTAATATTGAAAGCATGTTGAACTGATGAAGATTATCGAAGTGGCGGGAGCTTCTTAAAATGAAGAATAATATGCCAAATCGAGTGTAGTGGCTTGTAAAAAGGCACCCCGAGTGATAGGCTTCATATATTTTTTTATTTTTGGGAAGTTTTTCTGTTGGGATAATGGTAAAATGGATGTGCGACAAAACTGGAAAGTATAAATAGAGAAATGGTTATGTAGATGGGATATTTGGGGGTGATATTTATTGAAGATGAGATGGTGGATTTGTGACTTAGGTAATTTTAATATGTAAAAATGCACCAACAATACTTTTTGATAGGCATTGTACTTATTAGACCATATGGGCATATCTAAACCATGCTCGCCTGTTTCTCATTTTCTTAGAACTTTGATGGGCATAAATTCTATTTCAAGTGCTTTTCAACATCATAATATTTCATAATCTGAATTCAAAGTCTTAGCTTGGCCCAACCTAACCAAAATATGTTAATACAATTTAGTTGAGCCAACTTAATCTAACTTGAAGAAATGAACCATTAAATGCTAATTTGCAGATTGAGTTGGGTTTGGGCATGACTATATTTATAGGACTTCATTCAATTATATTTCATGTGAACCTAACCTGATTTGAGAACTGGCTTGTTATTATGCTTTGTAACCAATTTATTGTGAAACAATGCGACAGGAGATGCCTTTACACCATTTATAATTGATTACTAGTAAATGTTCAGTTCATTGAGGATCTTGAGTTTTGTAATCATTTCGAGCCTATGGTTGTTTGAGATATAAATTTTAGTATGTACCATTTTCTTTGGTCTCGGCAAAGTAGTCATTTATAGACTCAAACTGTTTTAGAAAGTTGTGGATCGATTCTAGACTGATAATAGTTATATGCTTAAGCAAAAAATTATTAATTGAATACAATTTAATGTTTGTTAGCGATAGGCATTGTTAGAAAGTTTCATGCCATGGCCCAACAAAATTATAGCCAGAAGGAGGTGAGGATTTAATATGTTAAGTGTTATTAGTGTCAAAAATTTTGGTGAGACAGGTTTGGGTTGGCTAGGACGTCACTTGCAAGTGATGCCTCACATTGAATTTTGGTAAAAGATGAGCTTGGGTTTACTAGTCTAAAACTAATGCTAGATTTACTACTTGACACTTTAAGAATACCATGAAATGTCATATATTTGCAGGAAATTAAAAGTAAGTTGAAAAAAAATAAAATGATGTTATGGGTAAAGATTGCTTTGTCATGTGGTTAAAAAATAAGAATGACGAGGGATGAAAAATAAAAAGGTTTAAAGTATAAAATTGTTGATTTAAATAAAAATTCTTATTAAATGAGCATATTTATTAAAAATTCTATATATTAATAAAAAGTAAAATTTTGTAAGTTTTAATGAAGATTCATACAATGATTTCAAATGTGCGTTTCAAAGCTCAATATGAGGTGAAGTGCTAGTAGTCAGCTTCTTCTCAGAGTTGCAAGATGACTATGCGCGAATCGGGAGCTTTGTGTGAGAACTATTCTGGCACGCTTCGAAACGAAATGTTGCTGTGGAGCGGATTTGGTTCGACGAAGTGAAACAATGTAGCAGAAATTCAATGAAGCGATACATTTTGGTATAGGAGGTTTGCAATAGGAAATAATAGATTGCTCGTTTGGGGCTTTTTTTTTTCATCTTAGCGGTTTGACCTTGATATATGCCACACGAAAGAGTAGACTAATGATAATCTTGGGCATTCAATTAAATCGAGCAGGTTGCCTTGGTCTTCGACATGTGAAGGAGTGACAGACATACGTAGCTTCCAACTTGATTTGTAGTTTTTCTTCTTGTCTAATTAGCTCATAGGATAGCGTTCGCAATGACTTGACTTGAAATTTTATTAGATTATTTATGCTTTAAAATCTAGACTTTCGTATGAATTAAAGAGTTTTTCTACAAATCGTATATTTTTAATTATCACAAAAAAACTATTTAGAAATTTTAATTTGCAAGTTACCCTTAAAGTTTGCCTTCAAGTTAGATATGCGTGTCGTATTTTTTATATTCTATATAAAGTTTTATGTTATCTAATAAACACATCTTGTTTTATAATTGTCAATGAATATCATTACTTGCTTTAGTTATATATAAGTTATGAGTGTTTTGGTTAACAAAAGTTCCGTTTTGTTTTGTGCTTTGAAGAAAAATAAATTCTTGTGCATTGTATTTTGCTCTTTGAAAATATTGGATGGTTATAAATAGATTTTTAGGTTTAGATGTGATTTTTATTTGGATCTAGATTAAAATTTTGCTTGACAAACTTCTTAATGAAATATTTAAGATTAGGATGATTTGAATAAGTGGGGTAATAATTTTACACCAAAATTTATAAAAAGGATAATCTTAGAATTATTGCAATTATAGGAGAGTTAATATTATGAGTCATACAATTAAGTAATGGAAGATGTTAATGGAATATAAGCTCACGAACATCACATAAATATCAGAGAATTAATTTGTTTCTTTTCATATGGATCTATCATTTATATAGTTTTTTCCAAGGAAATTAATGAAAAAATATAATAGGCAAATAATTTTTTTTTTAATTTTTGTTGATTTTTAACTTTTCGGAAATCATATTGAATACAATAATACTTTGTGTGATGCGTATTGACCCGAAAAAGTGCATATCAAATGCATATTGAGTATTATAGACAAGTGTGATGGAGCCCTGATTACGATTAGTAGTGGTTTTTAGTTGTTTGATTGCTGTCAATTGTAAGGATTATATATTAGGACCAATATTAAACTCATACCTTTTTATAATGTTTACGAACTTATTTCAAAGTGATATATAGAGTGTGGTTATTGCAAATGGCATGATTCTACTAGTTTGTACCTCTATGAAATGAGTGTAGGTTAGAAGAACAAAGAATTTTTTTTTGAAGATAAGAGGCTTAGAATTACTAAAATGAAGACCGATTATGTGTAATTTTATTGGTAATGAAATTAATTAGATAATTTTGATGAAAGGCCAAGTGAGACATAATTGTTGTATGTCCGAGTCTTAGAGCTATCATATAAAGAATAAAGAAAAACAAAAATAGAAATTTTGGGGTTAAGTGTAGTTAAATTGAATAAAGTATCCAGCAATACCAAATTTCACGGATGTATGAATGTATAAATTTCATTAAATTGTAATTTGATCAACTGTATTGTATAGGTCTGAGTAGTGGCGATCAAATTAAATGTCATGTTGGGATTCATACAAAAATATATAAAGTGATGTATTTTGATATATGTTATTTGTAGATTTCATATTGTAATATCTATCCTCTATATTTAATTCAATTTTTTTTATTGGTTATGAAGATGCTTATAAAGAACTATTGGATCGAGGCACTTTGATGTCTACTATATGAAGATGATAGCTTTTTTAGCTTAGAATTTTGTTAAAGTAGGTGAAAATTTTGAACAAATAAATGCACATTTAGTAGATAATAGCTTAGGAATAGTAGAATAAAGATTCAGTGTATTATGTGTAATTTTCGTTTTAATGGTATTTTCAATGAGGAGCCAATATTGTTAGAGGATTAATCGATCACATCTAAGTATATGGGATCTATTAAGGATAAGAATAAATGGAGTTATAAGTTCTATAATTAAGTTTGTGCTGTTAAATTGGAGAAGCTTTCCAAGAATGCTAAATGATAAGAAAACCTTTTTATGCTAAAATGAAATTCAAGCAATACTGCATGAGTTTCATGAAGACTTAAAGGCAAAATTTTGAAATTACAATTAGAGCAACAATATTGTATGACTATGAGTCTTGGCTATAAATGTCATTAATAAATAAGTTGAATATAGTACAAATGAGAATACTAATATGGATATGTGGTACACTTATGAAAGATAAGTTTAGAAATAATTAAAATGGAAACATGGTTGATAGTAGCAACTATTGAAGATCTGGTTTGGAAAATAGAGACACCATCGTATGGGTAAATAAAATAAATGTGGAAGAATTTTGACGAAATAAGTTATACCAATGCTAACTTGAATTAATTTTGTGCAAAATAGAGTTAACACCTTATGTAACACTCAACGCAAATGAGTGAGGAATGAGGTTTGATAAAATTAATCCCAAGTATTTTATCCTGGCCTTTTCTATCTTAATAAAAATTAATAATGACAAATTACTAGTATTCTGTTCTTCATGCGTTTTTTTTTTGTAAATCATTTTGATATACCTAGATTCATTGAATATCAACACTTCTTTGTCCTTACTGAAGACGAAATTGAACGTGTTTTGAACCTTAAATCAGTTTTACTAGAAGTACCTTCAAGTTCATTTTGGAAGTGTTGCTCAATGTATAGAAGAGCTCCATTTCAACCAAATGTTGTTTAAAACATAAATCAAAAGCTTCTATGAGTTATTAGATTTTTCTTTAAGTACAAGCTCCAAGTGCTCGAATCATTTAGTTAGAAATATCATTTTTTCTTATGCTGGGTTTCGATGTTGTTAGCTTTCTTGTTTTTTGTTTCTAGTTTTTATTCCAAAATAGTTCCTCTTCCTCTAGTTGAAATTTATATTCGATAGAATGATTGCTTCATTTTTTCTTATTTTATTATTCCTTTTTTTTTTTGCAGAATTTTTAGTTCTCTATCAAGTTTCATTTTCTTAATTATTGTAAGAATCTTTTTATAGTGAACTGAAATGCTAATAATGGAGCATGGATTACTTCTTGCACGTTGATGCTAAGTTTTAGCGTACATGGATTATGGTATCTAATTAGTCATCGAATTTTAAATTGAAGCATGACTCTTTACTGATGAAAGGAATATGGACAAGAAGTTATAATGTTTTGTGCATTTTGGTCATGGCACTGATGTATGTTGTCGATCATTAAGCATTTTAAATTGAATGTGTAAAAGAGAAGACTGTTGTATTGTATTTTGTATTTAATTAATGTTCTTGTCAGCGTATGATATAAAGTTTCATGTTTTTCACTTAACTAAGTAGGAGAGTGCAGAAGTGCGCTGATGCTTCAAGTTGTTTTATGATGTGTTCTATTCTTATCTTCTATTTCAAGTATTTTTGTCTAAAATCATTCATGTATTTGTTTTCTAGAATTTTATTCATATGAAATGTTTAGAAAGAAAGGTGCAGGGATTCCTGTTGTTAGCTCATTTGTTACATATGCTACATGTTTTGAAACATGTTAAATGATATATATTGTTTATTTATTGTAGGTTCTTGCTGGAGCACCTGCATCAGCTATATATGCACGAGGGCTTGGCTATAGTTCACATTCTAGACACACAAGATTAATGATTAAAGGTGATGTTTTTAATCTAGCCTATTTCAAGGAAGTTTGTGTTTTTTTTTTAAATTAAAAACTTAAACAGCTTTTTCATTTTTAAGAAAGAAAAATTACCGGTGAAAATACGATGTAAAAGAGTGAAACCAAACTGAAGTGAAAGAGGAACTGAATTCTCAAATGGTCTTACAAAAGACATGCTGAAAAGTTCTATTTGGATGCTTGAAAGTAAATCTTGCCTATAATTTTATTGATCATGATGATGTTTCCTTTGACATTGTTGATTGTAAAGAAGTCAGATTAATAATTTCAAATAAAAAGTTTTGTACATATTTTTTCTTGTTAGAGAAGCATCTACCATTCCTTTCCTAAGAATAATGCTAATGGAGGAGAAGAAAACGCTTCAAAGCTCATAGAATTTATTCTTGGTAAATTCTTTTCCTCAGTTCGCAAAATTTAAGTCTATGCTATCAATAGGGTTGTGTAGCATCCAATTTTGAAAAAACAGAAAAAACTTTGGCAATTGTAAAACATACCATATATATGCATGCATGTGTGTGTGTGTGTGTGTATAATATATATATATATATATATATATATATGACAGTGATAAGCCTTAATCCTTCCCTAGTCTGCATTTCCCTCTTCCGTTCCTGTTGCTGCTCATGGGCTGGACCAATTTTCATGCGAATTGGGTGCTGGAGAGTCAGAAGGGAGGTTGTAGCTTGCAGGAGGTGGAAGTGTTGGCTGGAGCGATGACCTGCAGCTCCTGGTTGCGGTTTGGGCTTTTGGGGGAAGGAAATACTGCAATTAAGGAGCATTGGAAGAAATTGATTAAGGCATTTGAAATATATGTTATTATGCTTATGGATTTGCAATTGATTACATTAATTTACGAATTTCCTTAGATGTGAATAGTAATCTGGGTAGAGAATTACCATTCTTGTGAAGGCATTTTTGAGAGAAAACTGATATTAATGATTGTGTATGGTAAGTAATTGGGTAGGAAACACACACACTTCTATAATAAATTTTGTCAAAATACTAATAAGTTGAATGTATTTTTTTCAGCTTCCTATGAAACTTGTTGGCTGTTTTGTTTTAATAGAGGGCGAGTTTTGGTTGGCTGCTAAGTAAAAAGGGAATAGAGGAAAGTATTGGTGAGTTGGTGATGCAGGGAAGTCTTTTTGAGGTTATATTTTATAAGTGAATTATATTTATAGTTAAAATACAATATAAGCTAAGAATTCATGAAATCCTAAAGGTTTATGTTTCCGTGTGGTTTATAATAGGTGGTGAGCTTAATGTGAGATCGGGAAAACTTGTTGTTCTGTTTCATCGATTTAGGTGAAATAATATTTTACTGACTTAAGAAAATAACTTTGCAGGTTTTCATGTGATCATGTTTCACAATTGCATTTATGATTTTTTGCATATTTTGTATGAATACTTGTATAGACTATATGAATGCAAATATGATTTGTCACTTATGATATTTATAATTTTAATATTCTAATGAATATGATGAACATATTTATAAAATCATTGATTGCATGTATTTATTTATTATGATTTATGCATATGATATATGAAATATTATGATGAATGTTTTTTACTGGAATTATGTTTAAATAAATGTCACTAGTGATGTTATATAAAGAGATGTCACAAGTAATATTATATGTAGGCTATTACATAAATACAAATGATAGGAAGCAATGAGATTCCCAACTTCTGACACTTAGACGAAGACAAAACTCTTGGAATTGTTGAGATCAGACAGGAACAAAATGTAGAGAACCGCTGGTATCAAAGGGGCTAGCTGCTATGTTGGGAGGGGCCCAACCTTTATCGATAGTTTATGTAGCATTCGAGTTGGGTGACCACCCAGTTAATTGATATGACATGAAAATAATCAAGATCTATACAATCTCAAGTGACAGTTTTAATTTGACTTTATATGATTATGAAATCTTGTGTATATGATTTTGATTTGCACATGAGTGAAATGTATGTTTGACCCAATATCTACTGTTTACTATGTTTTTATCCTTTAATTTAAATGTGCAATATGGTTACAACATGTTTTACTCGGTTACAATTTACTATGCTTTTTATTTTATTTGATTGATATGAATTCAACATGTCTATATGTATGTTCTTCTGTCACGCATATGAGCTACCAAGATCATGCATGTTGTTTAATTTTTCATTTAGAAAGTCATTTTTTCGTCTCTCTATGTTGTATATGTTGTGGAATTTCAAGAAAAGTGTAAGGAGCTCCAGAGTGAGTAGTCAGGTGTGACGTGTAGAACTTTTGCCCTGTATAGTTTTGGAGGTTTTATAGATTTTTGGGTACATGCTTTTATTATTTTGATTTAGTAGTTCTATTTTAAAAGGATTTATGTAGCCGACCCCACATAGTGAGATTAAGGCTTTATTATTGTTGTTGTTGTGGTGGTGATATGATTTTCACGCTTTTAAGTAAATGTGAATGTTAATGAATTATGAAATGAAATGTATAATGTGCTTTTGCGGTGATTTAGTTTGACTAGTTCATCATCAAGCTGGTTTTAATTATGCAAGTTAAGATAATTGCTCTTGAGAATTTAGTTTGACCGACTAGTCTACCATTGTCGCACCACAGTTGGCCTTATAAAGGGTTCATTTGCATTGTGATTAAAAGTGGTATCAGAACCAAGTTATTAGATGAAAAGAATGACGGAAGCTTGCTGGATTTAAAAGAAGTAAGAATGAAATTAAATACAAATTGATTTATGCAGAACTATATGTTGATTGATTTGGGGTGGGTAACTCATATGACTTAAGGTATCATGCATGCATGACACAATTACTATGTGATAAATTATAGATAAATGTCTGAGGATGAATAAAAAAAAACTGAAGGCCCACCTTTTAGGCTAATTGCATAATAAGAAAGGCATGTTGAAAATGATTCAAATAGAAATGATATTCGGAATATGGCAAATAAAGAAACTAAAGTCATTGAATTACATGACATTGATTAGTTGATATCACAAATAGTTGATTGAAACATCTACTACCAGCACAGGACCCACAAATCTGAAAATGGTGCAGGAGTTAAACGACGTTTGAAGATCTTTTAGACATTCAAGCTATCTGTATTTAAAGGTGTCAGTGGCCCTAAAACTTCCCAAGATTGGTTATTGAAGATCGAAAAGATTATGGAGGGCATGATTTGTCCAGAGAATTGGAGAGTGGTGCTAGCCACTTTTATGTTAGGAGGTGAAGCAAAGAGGTGGTGATATGCATAACATAAAGGGAAATTTCAGCTAATACAACTTTCATAAATTCAGCGGAATGATTTTTTTAAAGTTTTCAAGGATTGGTTCATTCCAACGTCAGTTAGATTAGCTTTACAAGTTATGTTCTTCAATCCAACTCAGAGGTCCAAGACAATGTGTAATATGAGATAAAATTCACATCTCTTTTCATATATGCACCACACTATGTCAGTACCCAGAAAGAAAAATGTTACAGATTTTTGCGCGGTTATTGAGATTGATTGAGATTATCTTTGGCTCCTTTTGAAATAATTATTTCTCAGGCTAGTTGAAAGAGTTAGAAAAATTGAAAACAGACTGAATTTCTTCAATCAACGTTGACAATCTCAAACAACATGCGAAAGCATAATCTTTGAAAATTTAATTTTTATTTTAACTTTACCCTTTAAGGTTGAATCTTTGAAATTTCTTATACTTTATGCTTTTAACTTTAACTTTCATCTTAGGAGCGCAATCAAAACACAACCTAACACACCCCCGCCTAATATTATCTCTTTGGCATAGAGGTTTGTGATTTAAATTATATGATTGTTAGAGGTGGAAATGTGTCTACTCGCTCCTAATTGATATTCTCTCGATGACACAGTGATTAGTGATCTAAACATCAAAATAGGCCATAATGGTAGAATAAGATAAACACGCACGGATACATTTGTGTCCTTTATCTGTACTATGAGAGGGTGAACTCTTTCTCTTTGTATCCACATACAAGCAATCATATATACACTATTTAATTCGTCATAATATACTTTCATTCTTATGAGACGCTTTAAATTTATCCGCTAAATGAATAAATGCATTCTTACAGAATCTATGTTATGAAATAAATTGATTTTTGCTTCTATACTAGCATTTATATGTCTTGTAATAATTTATATATGCACATCTACTATAATTTAATTGTCATTCACTAATCTAATGATTTTATAAAAAAATCATTATGCAACTATTTAACGTGCATAATTTTCTATTTAACAATTTAAAAAATTTATTATAATCTAGATTTCAATGGAACATACCATAAGTGAAATCAAACATACATTTAGAAATAATGAAAATTATTGAAATTTAGAAATATAATTACTCACCTTAGTCCTGCTTGAAATCAAATATTCAAATTTTTCGTATCTTGTAATCAATTAGTCTTAAATATTGATTCATGCCAATAATTAATATGATCTGACTTTAATATTATACTAAACAGCAAAAATTAAATTAATAAATTTAAAACTTTAATTTTAGTTAGCTTAAGCCTTGTCTACTCCTCATTTCAAACCAAATATTAAATATTCTTAACCTTCAGATTTATACCATTAATTTATAAAACAATAATCATTATGTTTCAAGAAATATGCTGAATTCCAAAGGAATAATTAGACTCTAACCTTCACTATTTCAAAATTTCTCGATCACAATTTGAAATTTGCTCCATTTTGATTTTCTAACATTAATTGACATGAATCTAATTAAGACTTTACTATTACATTAATTTAACTAAATCCGNATCACAATTTGAAATTTGCTCCATTTTGATTTTCTAACATTAGTTGACATGAATCTAATTTAAGACTTAACTGTTACATTAATTTGACTAAATCCAAAAATAATAAACAAATAAAATAATTAAAAATTAAACCTTTTACTCACCTCAAAAGTTTTGGTTCAAATATAAACTTCTGCACGAGTAGCTTCTTTTCCTTCTTCTTTATTTGAACCTGCACATGACACAACATGCAGCTTTAGTTTAGTCTTCCTGCAAGCATAGCTNTAAATCCAAAAATAATAAACAAATAAAATAATTAAAAATTAAACCTTTTACTCACCTCAAAAGTTTTGGTTCGAATCTAAACTCCCGCACGAGTAGCTTCTTTTCCTTCTTCTTTATTTGAACTTGCACATGACACAACATGCAACTTTAGTTTGGTCTTCCTGCAAGCAAAGCCCTCTTCTCGAATTTTAATATTTTTTTTTGTAATGAAATGTTAAATTATTTCATAATAAGCATCACATACTCGTGAGTAATTGAATTTATTTAATCTAATGTCCATTAAACTTATTAATTTGGTCACTTTGGTAACTAACAAATCCCTTCATAGAACAACACACGAAGCATCAAATGTTTTGTCTTCTTCCTCTCCTTGAGACACAAATTACACGACGCTTGCACGAATCGTCTTCCTTTTCCTAGACACACACAAGCACACCTAGGTTACGAGGCCTCCTTTTTCACCCCAATCACATGTATTTTGCCTTCCCTCGTTGAATACTGGTGTCGGTAGGCGACTTTTCCTTCCTTTACACCTCAAAGTTGAATGTTGTCCTTTGTTTCATCTATGTCGCCTTTCCTTCTAGGTTTCAAAACTCTCTCACCTCTTCCTTCTCTCTCTCTCTATCTCTTCTTCGTTCTATCATTTGATTATTTTCGAAAGAGACATTCTTCTCCTAAGTAGANTAGCTCTCTTCTCGAATTTTAATATTTTTTTTGTAATGAAATGTTAAATTATTTCATAACAAGCATCACATATTCATGAGTAATTGAATTTATTTAATTTAATGTTCATTAAACTTGTTAATTTGGTCACTTTGGTGACTAACAAATTCCTTCATAGAACAACACACGAAGCATCGATCGTTTCGTCTTCTTCCTCTCCGTGAGACACAAATTACACGGCGCTTGCACGAATCGTCTTCCTATTCCTAGACACACACAAGCACACCTAGGTTACGAGGCCTCCTTTTTCACCCCCGATCACATATATTTTGCCTTCCCTCGTTCAATACTGGTGTCGGCAGGCGACTTTTCCTTCCTTTACACCTCAAAGTTGAATGTTGTCCTTTGTTTCAGCTATGTCGCCTTTCCTTCTAGGTTTCAAAACTCTCTCACCTCTTCCTCCTCTCTCTCTCTCTCTCTCTCTCTCTTCTTCGTTCTATCATTTGATTCTTTTCGAAAGAGACATTCTTCTCCTAAGTAGAAACCTCCTATATGGCTATGATCAAGCCGATGTTTCAATTTAATTAATTAATTATTAATATTATTTTTTCAGTTATTACACACTTGAGCACTAATTGTGGTTGTATGATGAATTAAAATTTACATTCAGATAAACTCAAATCTACTATTTTTTTTCACTCTAATGTTGCAATGTGAAGAATAACAAATTTTGTGCTGGCTCGAATGAAATTCATGATGGATAAAAAGCAGTGTAATGAGGCCAATTCAGCTCAGAAACAAAATTCTCTTTGCTGTTGTTTGATTTCGATCCATTTAAAATTGAATTAAACTGGTTTCGAGTGGGCTTACAGTCAGCTCAAAATCAGATTAATAACATTTCTACTTGGACTCTTATTGCCTTTTCTTGAATTTGACTGCATATATTTTCTTGACTTTTTTTCAGGTATATTTTGTAGTTAGTTATGTAAATTATTCTATTTATTTTATTGATAAGAACAGATCTACAAATCTGTTGCATGATTTATTTTGTAGTGTATTAATTCTTTAGCTCTTGTTAGTTGTGTTATCGGTTTGATGTATGTTGATGTTATTCGTTTGTAATTATGCTGTATTGTAGTAGCATAGCTGTTGTTCAATCAATTATTTCCCCTATTGGAACAGATTTGAATATGATTGATCTTCCTTTTTATTATTGCTATTCAATTTTTGCTTGTTATTTTGTTAATGGGATGAAAATAAATCTAACTATATACGCTTTATGTTTTTTTTGGTTAATTTTATTACAGTAATTCAGTATTTCTGTGACTTGTGTTAATGTTATTTGGTTTATTTTATTGATAATAATAAATGTACAATTTTGTTGTTATCATATTCTGTACTTTAGTAGTTATTTATAGTTTTGAAGTCCATACCTTTTGAACTTCATTAATTCTGTCATTGGCTTGATGCAGCTCTAGTTTGGTTGTGTGGATGCTTGTCGTTTGTATTTTGACGAGTTGTAGCAACATTGCTGTTTTTCAAATTTTTTGGTATGATATGGGCAGATTTGCACGGTTATCTGACTTTTTTTTTGTGTTTTGATTATTTGTTGACTGAAAGCAACAGATGTATACAAGCATGGCTCATCTTCTGTCATGCCATTCGATTAACTGATNTTTTTTGGTATGATATGGGCAGATTTGCACAGTTATCTGATTTTTTTTTTGTGTTTTGATTATTTGTTGACTAAGAGCAACAGATGTATACAAGCATGGCTCATCTTCTGTCATGCCATTCGATTAACTGACGGCCTTTTGGCATCTCAATTTTTTTGGCATTAATTATTGTGGCTGTAGTATGTGTTAAAATTTACATTCAGAGAAACTCGAGTCTGCCACCTTTTTTTCCTTTCTTATGTTGCAAAGAAGAGTAGGCAAAATTTGAGCTGGCTCAATTGGAACTCAAGATGGATAGAAATCAGTTTAATCAAGCCAATTCAACTTAATATCAAAACTTTATTTGCTGTGATTTGATTTCCATTANTTTTTTGGTATGATATGGGCAGATTTGCACAGTTATCTGATTTTTTTTTTGTGTTTTGATTATTTGTTGACTGAGAGCAACAAATGTATACAAGCATGGCTCATCTTCTGTCATGCCATTCGATTAACTGACGGCCTTATGGCATCTCAATTTTTTTGGCATTAATTATTGTGGCTGTAGTATGTGTTAAAATTTACATTCAGAGAAACTCGAGTCTGCCACCTTTTTTTCCTTTCTTATGTTGCAAAGAAGAGTAGGCAAAATTTGAGCTGGCTCAAATGGAACTCAAGATGGATAGAAATCAGTTTAATCAAGCCAATTCAACTTAATATCCAAACTTTATTTGCTGTGATTTGATTTCCATTGNCCTTTCTTATGTTGCAAAGAAGAGTAGGCAAAATTTGAGCTGGCTCAAATGGAACTCAAGATGGATAGAAATTAGTTTAATCAAGCCAATTCAACTTAATATCAAAACTTTATTTGCTGTGATTTGATTTCGATTGATTNTGCCTTTTCTAATCTTTTTGCAACTTTTAGTTCTTTTAGTTTGAAGTTTGAAAAGAAGAGAGATTTTGGAAATCGTAAGGAGAAAGTCAAAGAGAGAGAGAGAGAGAGAGAGAATTGAAAAGCTCTTTGACCGAAGCATCATGCTTAAGCAACTTTGCTTCTTATTTCTCTTGTGCATAATTTGTTTCTCTTTAGGTTTTATAGTTTTTTCTCCCAATCCAATCCTTGATTTTTTTCCCCGGAGTTCTAACATCTTATATATGAGGTCATGTTTCTTCTCTTTGCTTTTATTTTTTACCCATCATTTATTTTTTATTTTTTAGCAATCACCCAAGTATTTCTCTTCCTTTTAATTGTTTAGTATTTAATGATTTTGGCTTAGAGCTTGGGATTGATTGATCAAGTGGAGATAAGCTTTGTAATCAAGGTCATAAGGATAGACAAAACCCTCTAAGAAGAGGGAGTCATTTTCTGTCCGGATTTCTGACGTAGCTCTACGTACGGCGTAGCTCTCACTGCNTCGCACTAGAAATGGTGTAGGTGTAATTATAGATAAAAGTTTGAAAGATAATGTTGTAAAAATTAACAGAGTTTGTGATAGAATTATAAACCTTAAAATTATCATTGATACTAAGATTTTTAATATTATAAGTGTTTATGCTTCTCAAGTAGGTTTAGATACAGGGTCTAAAAATAAATTTTGGAATGACTTAGAAGACTTAATACAAATGATACCTTTTGAAGAAAGAATTTTTATTGGAGGAGATTTAAATGGACATGTCGGTAGAGTGGTAGAAGATTTCAGAAATATTTATGGTGGCTACGATTTTGGAGTAACTAATGAAGAAGATAGAGCTATTTTAGATTTTGCTTTAGCTTATGATTTTGTTATTACTAATACTTTATTCAAGAAAAGGGATGAACATCTTTACTTATAAGAGTGGATCTAATAAAACACAAATTGATTATTTTCTTATGAGAAGAAGAGATCGTTGTGATTGTAAAGATTGTAAGGTCATTTNTAAGGACAAATCTACAAATATGCTATGTCATGGTTTATTTTGTAGTTCAATGGTTCTATACCTTTTTTTAGTTATGTTATCGGTTTCATGTGTTTTGATGTTATTCGTTTGTAATTATGCTGTATTGTAGTAGCTTTTGTTGCTTTAATATGATTCGTCTTTTTTTTATTATCTTATTCGATTTATGCTTATAATTTCATAGTGGAATGGAAACAGCTGTAGCTATATATGCTTTATAATTTTTTTGTTGGTTTGACCGTTCAGCAATTAGTAGTACTCTAATTTATGTCAATGTTATTTGGTTTATTTTATTGATAATAATGGATATATAATTTTGCTATTATCATGTTTTATTTTGTAGCTCGGTATTTATTTTATATTTTTTTTGTTAGTACTTTTTGATCTTCAGTAATTCTGCTATTGGATTGATTTAGTCTAGTTTGCTTTTGTGGATGTTATTCATATGTAGTTCTGACGTGCTGTAGTTGTATTGCCGTTATTCAATTTTTTTTTGTTTGATGAGAATGTATTTGCACAACTTTTCTTTTTTGGTTTGATTATTTGGTCACTGAGAGGAACAGATCTATAGAATCATGACCCATCTTAAATCATATTATTTGATTAAGTAAGGGCTATAGGATGTCTCCAATTTTTTTGCATTATTTTTATTTAATTTTTCGAGCTAACAAGGTTTAACAGTTTGTGATGATAGTTGCTTAGCTGGTTCATTTGTTTGGCGGTTCCAGACGTTGATGCACAATAATGAAGCTTGAAGTTTGAGATTTGAGTGCACTTAGGCAGTGTTCCAATTTTGTCATAATTTTTGGCTATGTTTGCTATTTTTCTAAGTTGTAACTGATGCCGTATTTTATAAATTATAATAAATAACTTTGTTATTTTTTATCCTGTGGACATTGGACCCCTAATTACCATTGTAGGATGAATTAAAATTTACATTTAGGAAAGCTGAAATCTACCTTTTTTTTCCTTCCTACTGTTGCAATGTGTGAAGAATAACCAATTTTGATACGGCTTGAAATCAATTCATGTTGGATAAAAATCAGTTGTAATCAAGCCAATTTAGCTCAAAATCAAGCTCTCTTTATTATGATTTGATTTTGGCCGATGTAAAGTTGAATCAAACTTGTTTCGAGTGTGTATACAATTGGCTTAAGACCTGATAAAAAACAAGATTACTTGGACTCCTTTTGCCTTTTCTAATCTTTTTGCAACTTTTAGTTCTTTTAGTTTGAAGTTTGAAAAGAAGAGAGATTTTGGAAA
>JXCR01095731.1:10867-30024 GCA_002079205.1 Phalaenopsis hybrid cultivar | reverse complement strand
TTTATAAATTTGCAATGAAATCGATGATGTTAAATGTATTAAAGTTTGGGTATTAGACATAGGAAGGATATCTAATGATTGATCTATGCTATAAGAGTGTTGTAGAAAAAAGTGAACTTTATGAATGTGTGATAAACATATGAAGTATAATTAATGAATGATTTTATTATAGAGTAATAGTTTGAGCTATAACTTGTAAAATTACAATAACTTACAATGTATTTGGGTGGTTTTAACATATACAAAGAAGTGTAAAAAATGCACCCATTAGATGATTAGATAAAATCAGTGTAAAGAGGATTGTGATGAAAAGGGGCGGACTTTAGGTTTCATGCTTAGAAGCTGATCAAAGTGTTTTGAATAAATTTATCGGCTCAAGTAGAACTCAATTAGAGTGAATGAAAAATGAAGATTCATAAAGTTGACCCAAATAATTGGGATATAATTGCTGAATGATGATGATGATGGCAATGAGATGGTAGTGGTTGTCTTAGTTGAAGGCATAATAAATATGAAGCCAAATCTAAGCAAGGAACTATAGGCCTATGTTGGTATTTTTGCCAATTGTAACATATGCAATACATGAGAATATACCATACATTGCATGTGCTAAACTGGGTGTGCATTATTTGGCAGTTGGTATGCCGTTGGATATCACTTATTTAAATTAAGGCATAAAATTAGGATGGAGACTTTAATTAAATTTGAAATGCTCTTTGAAAGAAGCGTAGCATGCTTAGTTGGTTTGCTTCCAATTTCTTGTGCATGATTGCTTTTTCTATAGATTGTAATTCACTCTTCCTATCCAATCTAGGGTTTTTTTTTTTCAAGTGAGGTCGTCACCTTACATATGAAGTCATTTTCTTTCCTACTTGCTTCTTTTTGTTCCCCCCATCATTTATCTTATTTTTTGGCGATTGTCTGTATATTTCTCTTCTTTTTTTTTGGCTGAGTCTTAATGATGGTTGCTTAGACCTTGGGATTAACTGATTAAGCCTTTGATATAAGCTGTGTAATAAAACTATCTCAGCCACATGTTTTTTTGAGATACTTTTGACTTTTGTTGAGAGTGGGGTAGGTTGAACTAACCCAATGGATTAAATTGCACTCAATTTTTGAAAATAATTTAAAATAAGAAGGTTGATTTTTGAAGTTTCATGATGAAAGACACGGATTTTATTTTCTCAAATATTAACTCATTTCAAAGGTTATGCCAACCTTGATTGCTTGATTATGCTTTAAAACTAAACTTAGAAAGTGAATGACATAACACAGATGTAGACGACATTTTGCCAATGTAATAGAGTTGATCTCCACCACCAAACCCACTGAACCCATTGTCTTACTTTTAACTCTAGTTTTGACTCCGGGTCTGTTTGGGATAGCTGCAACTTATCTAGCTTTTGCTGATAAGCAACTGATCCTGATAATCTGCTGATGGGCAGCTAAACCAAATAAGCTGGCTGACTGTTTGATTTGTGCGTTTGGACAACAACTTATTCTGGATAAATGATCACTCTGCCCATGTTCTGGATAAACTGTTTAGCTGTTTGTTTTGTGCGTTTTGTAAACAACTTATTTGCAGATTTTTTTAGTTGAATGAATAATCTGTCATGCAGAATTTGTTATTTTCTCAAATGTTAAGACATGAAAATGGAAAAGAGTTGAATAATATCTATATAACTCAAAAAGTTCTGATTACATCAAATAAGTACAATGACATATACGAAAGTGAAGTACACGTTCACACACTAATTTGAATTATAATAAGACAAAAAAAAAAGAAAAATAACATGTTAAAATTACAAGGAAAAAATGATAATATTGACTTTAAAATACAAAAGCACATCACAATGAATGTTGTCCGATTCTGATACCTCAGAACCCCGAGCAAACTTATCCGATTGGGATATCGTAGAAACATAAGCACTCGAACCACATGCGGCGGTCTCCCGTTGTGGTACCGTCGAACTCCGAGCCGCGGTGTCCAATTGGGATATCGTAGAAACAATTGCACTGTAGGCCCATCTGAAGAATTTGCAGTCTTTCGGTTCGTGTCCCAACCGCGGACACCTGTAGAATTGCCGCCCGTAGCTATGTGTTTGTCGCGACGTGAGTAGCAAGGACGGTAGCCCACATCGGCACATTACTTGCCCATACTTCCCTGCATACCTCAAGCTCATCGTCCTATAATTATTATGAAAAGAGTAGATCGGTCAAAAACTTGAATTACACCAGCACTACATCTACAACAAATCATAAGATTCATAAGATATTACTTGGCACAAGGCAGTATTTTAGAAATATATCAACTGGGCCTTGGATCTTCACTGTTTTTTATTGCAGAGCTCTCCTTCGCTGATCCCAAACACCACAAAATGCTAGAGCCCCACATAGGGCATGCAGTCTAGAACTACAATCAAATTATTTAATCCTTATAAATATCATGTTCTCTCAATATTGGTTCAAAAGATCAAGACTTGCAGAGCTTTAAAGAAACCTTGTCCAGTGAAACAGAACCTACAATATAAGAAGCAAATCCCCAAACAGTTTGTATTAAAGCAAGAATCTTGAATCCACCGATTGGATCATGCAAAATATATCACAACCGCAACATTAGTAATTGTCACCCTCACCGCATTAAGAACTACAACAAGCAGCGTAGAAGCCAGGAAGAGAACAACAGTTCCCCCAAACACCCCAAGCTGAAATGTAATGGCAGACCAAACCAGCACCATATAGTATGATATCTGCAATGTAATTACAATATTTTACTCCAGGTAATACCGAAATGAACAGGTATGCCGCAACAGGGAAGCAATGTAATAAAAAGTCTCATATAAGCATAAAGTTTCCAACAATCCCATCATATAAGCAAGAATATGTAGCAACAAAATTTCCAACAGAACCCACATGAAACATAACCGCATGTGGCCATCCAAGCTCATAAACAAACCCATAACTCCCAACAAATTATTTTCCATACTCGAACGAAATACAGAAGACAACGGTTGCCTTGAAAGAAGGGCCATCCAGATTGCTTCAAATAGCGACACCATCTATCCAATTTCGATAACCAAACAACAAAAGACACCCAACAACAGTTACTATGACAGCCATAAAAGACCCAACTGCAATTATATAGGAAAAAAATGGAAATGTACATCTTCGAATCAAGGCAAAGATAATCATTTCTGAATGAAGCCATTGAAATCAAATATGAATGCTAGATTGTGTAAATAAAAATAANAAATCAAGCTTGACTATAAACACAAAAGCTCAAACTAGAGATCGGCTCAAGCTCGGCTCGGCTCAGTTGCAACCCAAGTTGTAAGTAGTTTTAATCTGATTCTTAGACTCCCAAACTCAGTTGTATCTTATTTTCGTGTCAAAGCGTAATTGGCTTTTTCTGCCTTCTTTTGAATCACTACTGTAACTACTATTTTGGAAGATTATTGTCACTATTATCATTGATTTTGTGTTGTAGTACGGCAAAAATTGATTCCCAAAATCCAACTTCTAATTTGGAGATGTCAAGTTGATACTACTGTTGTTGTCCTAACTTTTTCTCTTTCGGGATATAGCTATTATAGTTTGCTACTTATCAATGTTTGGCTTTTGACTACAATAATATGAATGTCGAGAGCCTCACATGACTTTGTACGAGTGCTCTATTTATTTGTACGACAGCTTTCTTGGATAAGTTTTCTTATTCAATCAATATTGACAATAGAGTTATAATTTAACAATTTACAGCATGTTAGCATGACATGAAATTCAAAAATTGGAAATTTACTATTTAGTTGATACAAAGGTTGAAAACTTAATATTATAGCTGAAATTTAAGTGGCCAATTAAGATAATATTGTTTTTGTTTTTCAATGTTTATTTTTAGGGAAATTTTCATACGTAATTCTTATGGATTTACATATCTCACACCTAAACTTCTATATTTACATGCATAGCATTTTATCTATGTATTAAAATGTGGATTTGATTATTAAAAAGTTATAATTAAAGCTAATTTTGATGTCATACCAAAGAATTGCCTGTCATGTGTGTAATAATGAAAGTTTTGGTGTGAGGTTGGTAAATCCATAAGAATCAACTGCTATGCATGTAAATGCCCCTTATTGTTACTTTGTTTTGTTATGTTTTGATTTGAATTAAAGTCTATTTGATTGAGAGTTTTTTTTCAAAAACATTCAAACAATATATTTTAAGTATTTTGAGTATTTTTTAAAAATAAATTGATTTATTTTTTAAAATAAAAATTAAAAACAGATAAAAATTATTAGAATCAAATATATTTTCAAAAGAAAAGAGAAAAATAAAAACAAAAACAAGAAATAAAATTGATGCCAAAATGAGCCCTAAGTGTATTAAAATGATACAAGCAAATTTGATTAAAACTTCATGGAAAAGAAAGAATATTTAGTATCCTTATGATTTTATGACCTCCAAGAAATGCAAAATTCATTTAATGTTTGAATAAAATTTTATTTTTTTCTAAATTANATATTTAGTATCCTTATGATTTTATGACCTCCAAGAAATGCAAAATTCATTTAATGTTTGAATAAAATTTTACTTTTTTCTAAATTATTAATGTACTGTTAGATGTGAATTATTTGAATGCTTTAAAAATCTTGAAGATAACTTCTGGAGAATGATTCTCCCTTTATAAGCCAAAGGCTTGGATAATCTAATTGACATTTATCATTGCTCTTTCTTCTAAATTAATTAGTTATTGATTTGTGCAGGTCATTAAAATCCTATCGAGTTTGATATACATCAGTTTTATTTTTTATCATGAATCTTCGCCATTGATGAATCTATATTTGTTTTCTTTCTTTTTCTTTTTCTATTTTTTTTTTTGAGCTTTTGATTTTAAAATTTTTTAGTATCATTTGGAATGAATGAAGTGTATTTTTTTTAATTTTGCGTCAAAACAAACAAACCTTTGTTTAAATTAAAAATAAAAATTTGCAAATTATGCTAGCTCATGTGTTTTTTGTGTATAAAATCCCAAGTATTATTTCATCCTATCACCTTAGAAATCCACATCATGGAATTTGACAAGATTTGCAATACAATTGGAAGAAAAAGATTAGAAAATGAGAAATATAATAGAACTCTATTAGCTATTCTTTACAAGAGAAAAGCACCAAAATGGTACCCTCACCATTTACATGGGGACATTTTAGCCACAAAGTCTATAAATGTGCCTATTTTGGCCCGCAATAAAAGAGTTTGTGAATTGTTTTGGCGCTTCTCTCTCCTTTATAATAAATCTGAAATCTTCAATCATCTGTGTCAAAGATGCATACCTGACTCATCTTTGGGCGCCGCCTTGCAGAATGACGAACACAAGCAGCAGCGCTTGCAATCATACGTGCCATCTCCATGGGGTCATAATTACCATTCAAATGAGGATCAGACACATCATCATAGTTCCCATCAGTNATCTCCATGGGGTCATAATTACCATTCAAACGAGGATCAGACACATCATCATAGTTCCCATCAGCCAATGCTCGAGAAAGAATTGGTCTTGCCTGAAAGTAACAATTAAGTTTGAGTTAAACAACAAAAGAAAAAGGGCATTTACATAAATACCATCCATTCTTATGAATTTAAATATAAAACCAAAATTTTACTTGTTACAATTATACCACTCAAACCTTTGATATCATATCAAAAATATCATCATTTTAATTTTTAAAAAGTTCAATACAACTTTTCAAGCATATGAAAGGTGGCGTGCAAGTAACAATTGAAGTATAGGTGTAAATACATTAGAATTGAATGGTATGTATGTATTATGTATGTATATCTTCCAAAAAATGAGCATTTACATGCATACCACCCAATTCTTATGTATTTACATATATAACATCTAAATTCTACTTTTTGCATTTATGTCATTCAAATCTTTCATATCAAATCAAACATATCATCTTTTTAACTTATAAAAAGTAAAATACAACCTTTCATGCATAGGGCAGGTGACATGTATGTAACAACTAAAGGTTAGTTGTTAGATATGTAAATACATAGGATTGAGTGGTAGGCATATAAATCTTCCAAAGAAGGGGCATTTACATAAATACGACCCAATTCAAGTGTATTTACATATCTAACTGACCTAGATCACAAATATTTCAAAGAAAATGATGCAAGTAACTAAACTAACCCAGTCCACTAAGCTATCTTCAATAAATGTGTGTGAGCTATCAACTGGTCGTCTCCCAGTTATCAGTTCGAGAAGCATCACCCCATAAGAGAAAATATCAGATTTCTCAGTTAGCTTGCCACTAGATGCATACTCTGGTGCTAGATATCTGCAATTATAAGAAAAGTTGTTGAACTACTGCATACGTTTGTTTGGTTTTATGGTTGCTTCAGTATGTACATTTGTTTTACCCAAATGTTCCCATGACTCTGGTTGAGACATGTGTGTGATCGTCCGACGAAAACTTTGCCAAACCAAAATCAGCAACCTAAAATGGTATGCATTTAAGTGAGAAACTCATTACTTTACATCAAAACTTGTGCAAGAAATACAAAAATAACAATTAATGTCATTTGTAGAGCATTACATATAGTTTTCAAGCAGTATAATCATGAAAATGACATGTCACATGTTTTCAAGGCGGTCCTTGCAAAAGGCATGATATTGTCATGCAATCTAAGAAAACAGATTCACTCACATGTGGTGAAGCTCAAATNTCACTATATATATATATATATATATATATATATATATATATATATATATATATATATATATATACATATACGATAACTGCATATAACATTCGAGCAACTTACCCATTAAAATAATTTAGAAACTTTGCAGCTAACATTGCATATATATATATAAGAAACATGGCATATATATATGACAAACTTTGCAGCAACTGCATATATATATTTGATAACTTTGCATATAGCATTTAAGTCCAATTCTACCAAAAAAAAAACCTCCATAAATGTGGCAATTTTAATAACTAGAAAAGCTAACTTATGTAGCACACAATTCTTATGTATTTACATATCTTACCCGTAAACTATCATGCTTACGTACATAGCACTTTGGTGCTTTAAACCTATGTATGAAAATGTTTATTTCTGCAAATGAAGATTCAATGTAGAACTCTGCTCTGAAAAAGGCCTAAATTAATGGATTTTGAAGATAATAGAGACATAAAGGCTACAACACTTCAAACTTCTAAATAGTTATCCGTTCTAACTGAAGCAAAACTGAGAATACAGACACAAGATGACACTTACACCAATATTTACATATGTAACACCTTAACTTCAATTTTTACATACGTCCCACTTTACCTATGCATAGACACGTATATTCTACATTTTAAAAGTAAAAAATGGTCATTTTGAAGGGAATAAGAGCATGTCTCAATTTTCAGGTAAAACCGTAAACTGCTGAGAATTCTTATGTTAAAACAGTGGGTAATTCGAAAGCTACATCCCAGATTCATCAACAAATTGTGAAGCACAATTTTCATGTAAACACATGATAACCGAATCAACAACAGAAGAACACAGGTTAACCGAACCAGCAACAGAGTTGGAAATTTGTAGCATTCATTAATACAACCTCAAGTGCAGTGCAACCAACACATTCATAAAGACAGAAAATATTACCCATATACGTACCAATCCAATGCAGTTACATAAGAATAGATTCATTTTGGGATAAGATATACAGGGTAATTTCCAATACCTCTCTGACAGTTGTTCTTAATGAACCATGTAATCCATGAAGGTCCCGAAGTTCATTATGCAGGCCGAGAAATATCACCTTCGTCATACGGAATATGTTTGCAAACCTTGTCGGGTGTCCCCGTAATAACTCCCCGCACCATTTTTCTCCAATCTGACTCGATGTCATACAAGAGGTTCTGTCAACGTATGTATGATAGTAGTAGTATAGCAAGATAAGTGCGAGAGCGACTTTGCAGTTGTGGTTAAGTTCTTCATCCATTCTACAAAATGTGGTAAATGATATTTTTTTAAATATGTTAAACGTTAACTTGAAGTAATAGGAAAGATACTACAGTATGAGAAATAAACGAAGACATAAACATAAAATATAATGACACAAACAATCACATAAAGTTAAAGGAAGACATAAAAGCAAATAGTCCATTACATAATTATTACAATGAATAGTACTAAAATAAAAATAAATGTTAACCATAATCAATCATTCATAAAAGATCGCAAGTAAGAAATTCGGAATTCTGTGTCCAAATTCGCGAAGAACTGTCTAAGAGTGGAGTTCCCTAGCAACTTCACATATTTTAAATACATGAGTTCGTCTTCCTTAACATCAGGATATGTATTCAGGATTTTAAGGCACTCCTGAATTGAGTAGTTGTTTGTTGTTGGTGTTGGTGGTGGTGCAGTCTTCGGTTTGCAGGATTCAAGTAGCGTCTCTATGGAACCTCTGACAAATGTGGCTCCAACTTTTTTTTTCCACCCTGCGACGCTTTGTCCCACCGGTTGATTGAAAATCTGTATGGAGTTGGATGGGATCTTCTCCAGACTCACCTATATGCTCGGATGCCATGTCATGTGTTAAACCAACAAAGCTCTGGTCAGTTGGGGTGAAAGCATGAGTTCCGGTAGCGACAACACCTTTGAACATGCCATCCAACTTTTCCTATACTGGATCAATGTCGCTAAGTCTGAATTTTTTGGCAGTCGGCACTACCTGTAATATAAAATATAAATTACTAGTCAAAATCTTTAGAAAGATGCAATCAATGCAAAACCAAATATAGGTATGTATTTACTTCTAACTTCTGAGCCTACCATTCATCTGATGAATCTATTGTCCGCTTAAGTGAATCCCAACCCAATCCTGTTGATTCTCTTTTAAGTTTTTTTCAAAATTTTTAGTCTTTCTTTAATTGATCCCATTTCTTTTTTAGTTTCATCCGATCGTGGTCCCTTCTGGTCAGTTCTTTGAATTTGAGGGTTAGATTCTGCCAACCTTCTTTATTGAAATAGGTAGTCGGCCTATTACCCAACTCAACTTCTCTCACACAGAGATCACAAAATATCAGGGTGGTCTCTTTATCCCACATCGCCGATGATCCAGATTCTTTAGGTTTACTCATTTTGACTGTGAGATAAACAAGCTAGCATGCAATTAATGGTGTTCAAGAAAAAAACCATATATACAATCACATTTTTGTGGAAAAGAAAACATATAAAATTTTTGTGAGACGAGTCATTTGAAATGAGCCATTTGAACACAAATTACACAATTACATAAATGTTATAGTGATCCATGCCATTATCTAATTTTTGTGGAAGGGAAGAAATGCAAGGAGAATTGTTAATCACTTCTGCATTATCTCTATATTTCTTTCAAAAAATAAAATTGTAATTCATACTTATATCTGAAAAAGAGAACAATAATGGGAACATATATTCATGACAAACTTCTACTGAGCAAATAGATCATGCATAATTTAAGTTCTTCTACATAATTCTATAAACTGCATAAAGATCTTGCATAAAGATCTGCATAAATACTTCCATATAATTCTCTAAAGTAAACAAATGATAAAGACTACATATAGATTTTACCATATGAGACTGCATATAGATCAGCATAAAGATTGCTTATACTTCTTGCCATATCAAATTTTTAATAGCCACAACAACAAAATGAAATCTCCCACATTCACCGAAATCATAGATCAAACATATTATAAGTTAAAAACAGAGATCAAGCATATAAAACACAAACTGTAACGTAAAGAGATCACCGTTTGATCTGTATTCCAGAAATATAACAGAGGGAAAAAGAGAGCAGAAACATTCCACACAGTAAAATCAAAATCTCCATTCTTCATATATTTCAAAAAAAAAAGTGGATCTAGATTTTCACTATAAATATTCCTCTACCAACAACAGGATCTAGGCTTTTAGCCACTAACCAGCTCCCCATTTGCCGAAAATTTCAACAGATGGATCGTCTAGAGCTTTTTCGTCGAGTTGGGGAAGGGGGAAAAGAAAATGGATCCTTACCTGCCGAACAAATTCGTGCGAGGATGCGGGATGCAAGAGATATGCCTTCGAACGAAAGAGGAAAGTCCCTGATGTGGAATTGATTCACGAGGGCAACAGAGTAAAACCTAGGAGGCCTATATCCGCGGTCCGCGTGTAAAGTAAAATAGGAAATGGCGTTTCCATTAATGCGTCTCCAATGTGAAGCAAACGCTTAGGCAGCGTTTTGAAAACGCCGCCGCATCGATACGCTGTCCCAAACGGGCCCTCAAACTATATTAGATTCAAAAGTTGGTTAATTTTCTGTGAGGATACTGTGTTTTGGAGGAACCGTCATTGGCTGTGAATTTCACATTGTACGGTTATCTGATTTGTTTTTTTATTATACTGTTTAGTTTGTTATATTGTATTGTTTCTTTGTTTTGTAGTCCCACAAGAGGTTGCGAACTGTTAGCAGTAGCAAAATTGAAATACATATGCTATGTTTAAGTTAAGAATGATTTTTTTATGAGCGCATACTTAACAATGGTTGTGTCTACATGCAGCGGATGAGGAGAGAGAGCAGATAGCAAAGGAAATTGCCAAAGACTGGAGTTCTGGTATGCTACCAAGAAATTTCTTACTATTTTATCCACCATCCATCATTCGGATCCAGCTCTATATTTTAATTTTTTGTAATGCGAGTTTCATTCTGGATTTAAATCTTCTGGTATGTTGTCTGTACTGCAGTTTTTGATCGCACTATAAATACACTCTTCCTTACCGAAATGGTTCGGGGCCTCATGCTGACCCTGAAATACTTCTTTGATAGGAAAGTCACTGTAAGTTTTATTTTTCTGATTGTTTAATTCTTAGCTATTCTATGATGCCAGTAGTTTTTCGCTCAGAAAAAAACTATACTGTTTTGTCAAGTTCTGGATCATCTTTAATTTTTTGGTTGCAGATAAACTATCCTTTTGAGAAGGGACCTCTAAGTCCAAGATTCCGTGGCGAACATGCTCTACGCCGCTATCCTACCGGAGAGGAGCGCTGCATTGCTTGCAAGCTTTGCGAAGCTGTAAGATTATAATATTTTCTTGTCTTTAAACATAAATTTGGCTTAGATTTGATTGCATTGCATTGAGATAATCCAGTTTGGAAAAGTTCCAGATTTGATATTTTAATGGGATGATGTTGTGCTATTTCATCAGATTTGCCCAGCACAGGCAATCACAATTGAAGCAGAAGAGCGTGAAGATGGCAGCAGGAGGACCACAAGGTCGTTTACAGTTCTAGTTTAAACTTGCCAAAGCCGTATAATCCTTACAGTTGCCTTTCTTATCAGCTTTTCTATGGTATGCATGTGCAGGTATGATATCGACATGACGAAATGCATCTATTGCGGCTTCTGCCAGGAAGCATGCCCTGTGGATGCCATTGTTGAAGGTCCTAACTTCGAATTCACTACTGAAACCCATGAGGTGACCACTTTGTTTCGCCCGAAATCAACTTCAAATGCAGTTTAGGAGGCACTTATCACTGATTAGTTGGTACTGTTCTTTTTCGCAGGAGCTCCTGTATGATAAGGAGAAATTACTTGAGAATGGGGACAGGTGGGAGACCGAGATTGCTGAAAATCTTAGATCAGAGAGTCTCTATCGCTGAGCTCCAACCTATTTTGTTTCTCTTGTTGTTGACTTGAAAATAAGGCAATCACGGTTGAATGCTTTAAAGATTAGTGCTTTATGAATATGCCTGCCGTAAATACTTCCGATGTTGTAAAGTATCAACAACATGCATTGGCTAACTACTTAGACTACCAGAGTTCTTCCCTTCCGTATTTCAGTGATAAGCTGGGGCAAAAGTATTTTGGAGACTTCGGGTATGTTTGGCGCAGCTGTGGATTATTCTGATAATCTGATAATATGCAAATTATTAGAATAATCTGGCTTGCTGTTTGGAGCAGCTTATTCAAACTAGTTTATTGGTGTTTAAATTACATTCTTGCACGTCTGATAAAACTGTTTGGGGGCAGTTTATTCAGAATAGCTTATTGGTAGAAAAGAAATATATAGTGCAGAAACATACAATAATGACAGAGATATTCTAAAACATATTATATAGTTCTCACATCCTAACGAGTACCAGTAGAACTAAAAAAAATACAAATACAAGTACAATAACAAGGAGAAATATTAAAATATTTAACTTAAGATTCTGGCTACGTCGGTCCTCAATTGCACAATCAGCCTGAGAAATCATCGGATTTACATGACTGCTGGCAGTGTAATATATGAGACTATCAGCCCACCGGAAAAAATCACAACAAGCTGAAACACCTTTGACACAATTATAAAACTACCTCCAAAAACTATGCTCCTTGACGTTAGCAACGGAGACGGTAGTCCACAATAACACAAAATTTATCTGTCCGTACTTGATATCCTGGAAGTCATGTTTGTATAATTGCGAAAATAACAAAAGAATCAATGTCGGTTTAAGATATTTTAAAAGTAACCAAAATTTATAACTTATAAGCTTATTAAAGTAAAATTTGGTAGATCAACAACCACAAATAATATCTGAGATAGACTCACTTAAAGTAATCATATTAGCCAAACATTCACCTTCCCGATCTCCAAATTCATTAGAGTCTACATCATCCTCAGGTAATGAACTCCCACCCATAATTCCAGGAGTTTGGTCGAAGACATTCAGTTCGTCATTGTCAGTCATACTAAAGTCTGTATCTGATCGTGAAGAATGCCTTCGGATGAAGTTATGTTAAACCCTTATTATGACAACACATTCTATATATTATCATCTATGTCCATTAATAAGCTCGTATATGTCCCTGTGTGTTGTGTTTCAAAAAATTCATGTTCATTGATAGTAGTAATGAGTAAATGTCAGGAAAGAAGTATTCTTCAAAATAATAAAAATTGCAAAGAAAAAATTTCAGCAGCATCGAATTCTCAACCTGACTAAAGTGATCCGCCATTGAAAAAAAATTTGGCTCGCATTGCAGAACGCTATCATGACTTGAACCATTATTTTTCTCCTTTCCTGTATACACTATTACATGCTAGCGAGTAATGTTTCAGCAAACCAAAGCAGCACTTAAGATTATAGGTAACATTTACTTTTGATTCTCTTGTTTTTTTCCCAGTAGCCTTTTAACCTTGAATTAGATATTCCTTTTGGGAGCATTTTCGTGGGATCATTCACTTTTCGCTCTTTACTCAGTGTCTTCTTCTTCTTTGATTTTGAATTTTCCTGAGGTTCTCGTCCACTCAGTATGGCTTCGATATCGATTGTTACTTTATTAAATGCCTCAAACGCAAGCTTCTCGGCAAGTTCATGTCCTCGCGTTCTGGTGCTGATCTGGTATGCAAATTTATGAATGTGATTGAGATAGATGAGTCCACTTGCATTATTCAACAACATTTCTGACCCCTCACGATGTGCATAACCATGACTATTATATATGTCCATTTTAGCATTAATAGACCACCGAAGTAATATATATTTATTAAGGATTTTTGTTGCATTTTTGTGCTGAAGAACCCTTAGAGCGTGAGCACATAATAAGCTCATCATTTCAAATTTTTTACAACTACAGGTAATATTAGAATTACCTCTGTCCAGTTTAACAATCCAGGGTCTGTCTCTGTTCTTATTATCGAGAGTTTAAATATGAAATTCTGAATCCATATTAGCGGAGCACTCCACAACAAGCCCACACAAACCATGTAGAAACTGTGCTTCAAACATTGAATATAACTTCCTTGTGTAAAGTAGAACAACCTGTCTCAACATGAGACTACTTTTTACAGTGGGAGAAATTGCAGACTACTGACATTTAAAATCTTCATCATTCTCATTTCTTTTCCAAGATTTCATGACATTTTCAAGACCCAAAAAACATTCAGTGAGAGTACTTGTTACCTTGGAGACACCATGAAAAATCTTATTAGTGGACTCACTTCTTTGTGTTGATAGAATCTCAATTCCAAAAATTTCTTTATTGAAGGTGGTTGACCACTTATGTCTGATATTATACAATTCATCCAACCAAACATTCTCGTGTAGGTTTCCTTTCTCGATCATTTAACCCCAAGTTTTTTCGAACTCCTCTTCTGAGTTATATCTGCTCAAGCATTTATAAAAAAGATCATTGAATCTCTTGCTACCCACGCCACAATGGACTTTTGAAGATAATTTCTTATAAATGTGTCATTAACATAATCTATGTCTGGTGTGCGGAAGACACTCTTCAATGACTTTAGACATTACTTGATCCTGATCAGTGAATATTATTATTGGAAGTTTGTTATCCATTATACGGATAAAGACTTTGAATAACCACTTGAATGATTTAATCGTTTCATTTGACAAAAACCAACACCAAAGAGAACATTATGCCAGTGGTGATTCACACCGATAATTGGAGCACAACATAAATTGTATTTATCAGTCTATAACTTGTATTAAATATTATTACATCTCCAAAGCAGTCATAATCAATCCTGGTCAACCCATTGCACCATAAAAAATTCACCAAACAACCCGACTCATCAATTTGGAAGTCCCACGCAAACATTGGATCTTTCGTTTGTTGCGTAATGAACAATTGTATGAGAGAATTAGCATCCCCTAGTTCAATTTAACTCTTCTCTCTCTTTGTATGAAATTATGCGCATCCCTCTTCGTGCAATCAAGATTCTCCACTCCTCCGACTTTAGTAGCGAGAAATTTGAATGCATCACTGGTTTTAATCCCTAATTTTGTCATTGATTTGCGGATATCGACACTGATGTTACACATCTTTCTGCTGGAATGCAATAGATGCTTGTCACCGTCCTCCGCCAACGGATGATTGTGACTTTCTATGAATTTCTTAACTAATCTGTTGCCTTCTAAATCAACAACATATCGGATCATGGCTGGACAACCAGTCCTTATGTCCGCTCTTTTGAACCTCACCATGATAGTGTTCTTCAACACTTTCTTGAAACCAACCCTACCACAAACAAAGTCCTTTGTCTTAATCTTCTTTGACTTTGGCCAAAAACCACTGTGGTCCTTTCGCACAGTAAATTCAATATGGTGTGCATATACACAATATTGTTTGTAAGCTTTATTCTCATTGTGGACAACTCCATGAAGCAATTTCTTTGCCTCGGGTGACTGCAAATTTAAACATCAACATTAACACCCCAAAAGGAAATCAATACAAGGCTATAATACATAAATCACACCATCATAATACTAGAATATACCCAAATAACACAATTGCAACGCCAATATAACATGAAAATCAAATCTCATTAAGAAATGTTACGAGCATCATCGTTAAAAGCCTATAGCAGACACATAACACCATGATAAAACCACAATAACGCCCTGATAACACAATTATAACGCCAATATAAGACTCCGATAAAACGTCTAATTAGATCAAATAACATTAGGATAACACCTTGATAATACCAAAATAACACCACATTACCACCCCACCATATAGGAGACCTTACAGGCAAAAAACACCCGCATAACACCACAATAACACAAGCATAACACCATTAAACATCAACATAATACAACAAAACAAAATCAAGCCAGCAGATCCTATATTACCTTAAAAACACTATGATATTACCAAAATAACACCAAATCCCCACAACAATAACATTACAAACAAATGATTCTGTAACACTTTGACACCATTACGGTGACGAGAATAGTTACCCATTAACCTCATCACGACGACGAGAACAACCCTTCATTATGACAGTTATTTAACCCACTAAAAATATGAACAACAATCAGAAATGAAAAACAACTCCAAAAACAACCACTATAGCACCATGATATTACCTAAATAACACCACGTTCCACCCTAACCGAAACTTAGCGTTACACGTCAGATAAAAACAGAACAAACTTCATTAACAAAACAAATATTCCTTGAAACCTAAATCTGCAGTCAAAGAAGTATAACCTACCTGTCGAATTCCTTCTGTCACATCTAAACTCAGCTTATTCTCTTGATTCTCGAAAATATTTTGAGATTCCAGCTCAATGTCATGTTTATCGCAAGTATTTTGAGATTCCAGCAACTTTTTCTCGTCAAGAAATACTTCCATCGAACCAGGTCCACCAAATACAAATGGATCCTAAAAAAGTAATAAAATGAGAATATAGTGAATCACTATATCTAAACAAGACAAAATAAGACTTTTTTCCAATTAGCGGGAAGCAAAAATGTCAAAAATGTGTTTTTTTTTTGTCAAACCGGGTGTCATAAAATAAAATTTTTAACCTAAATAATAATAGAGGCTGGATTCCACGTGACATTTTTTCATTGGCTGCAACGCATGGAATAATTTTTCGTGACCGGAACCCTCCCTTCCTACCGGTTTCGCCTAAAACCTTCGCCTTTGTGACCGAAGGCAACGACGGGATCAGGACCTAACAAGACCTCCGTAACATCCATCTTTCTCCTCGNCTCGTCAAGAAATACTTCAATCGAACCAGGTCCATCGAATACGAATGTATCCTAAAAATGCAACAAAATAAGAATATCCCGAATCACTATACCTAAAGGAGACAAAATACGACTTTTTTTCAATTGGTGGGAAGCGAAAATAACAAAAGTGCATTTTTTTTTGTGCTTGAACGGGAGGGATTCGGGGCGAGTCGGGTGTCATATAATAGAGTTTTTAACCTAAATAATTATAATGGTTCCACGTGCCATTTTCTCGTTGGCTACTGTCGTGCAGGAATAATTTTTACTGCCCGAAACCCTTCCTTCCTACCGGTTTCGCCTAAAACCTTCGCCTTTGTGACCGAAGGCAACGCGGGATCAGGACGTAACAAGACCTCCGAAACATCCATCTTTCTCCTCCTTCCGGTCCGCACCTATCAAAAACCATCGAGGAAGGTAACCCTCGCCTTTCTCCCCCTTCTTCTCTATCTTTCCCCCGCGCGCTTTAGCTTAAAAGTCCTAACATAAATGTAAGATCTTCAAATATAATAAACCGCAACCAGAATCGAGGTGAAAAGAAAGGAAAAACCTTTTGGCCGGGCTGATAGCTCGTCTTGTTTACAATTGTCTAATCCATCCTAACCTCAGCTTCCTGATTCTCTTCTCGATTTGTTTTGTTTTCACGGCTATTGCGCTATTAGATGTCCCTTACTACGCTCAGTCGATCGCCTTCCTTGAAAGGGGCGGCGCGGCTGTACTAANGCCTTTCTCCCCCTTCTTCTCTATCTTTCCCCCGCGCGCTTTAGCTTAAAAGTCCTAACATAAATGTAAGATTTTCAAATATAACAAACCGCAAGCAGAATCGAGGTGAAAAGAAAGGAAAAACCTTTTGGCCGGGCGGATCGCTCGTCTTGTTTACAATTGTCTAATCCATCCTAACCTCAGCTTCCTGATTCTCCTCTCGATTTGTTTTGTTGTCACGGCTATTGCGCTATTAGATGTCCCTTACTACGCTCAGTCGATCGCCTTCCTTGAAAGGTGAGGCGCGGCTGTACTATTGACGGGCTTCCAGTTGTTTGCGGTTGCGACAGTGAAAAGCACCTCTGTTGGCCGAAGATACTC
Organism: Phalaenopsis hybrid cultivar; assembly: GCA_002079205.1. Taxonomy (NCBI): domain Eukaryota; kingdom Viridiplantae; phylum Streptophyta; class Magnoliopsida; order Asparagales; family Orchidaceae; genus Phalaenopsis; species Phalaenopsis hybrid cultivar. Next base: position 12,380 of record JXCR01095731.1, on the reverse strand, counting down.
TTGTCTTGTGCTGAAGTGCTAAATTTGTTTTATGATGTGCATAAGAAGAGCTTGATGCAAAGTATTTCCAGTAATTTTTTTAGTTATTTTATTTTGATTTTCTTAGGAGAAGGGTGATTTGAGTAATTTCCTGTGTTTATGTGATTTTTCCTTGGACATGATATTTCGTCTCATTCGTTATTCCTGCTTATGGGAAGTTTTATGGTTATGTGGAATGCCAGACATAAATGTTACTTGAAACTGTTTTTTTTTTTAAATTTTTATTTTTATAATNTCCTGCTTATGGGAAGTTTTATGGTTATGTGGAATGCCAGACATAAATGTTACTTGAAACTGTTTTTTTTTTAATTTTTTAATTTTTATTTTTATAATTTTTATGGGGTTAAGTGTTGTTTGCATTGCTAACATCTTGTTGTGTAGCTAATCATAGTGCTGATTGGTTTAATGTTATTTTAGATTACCATATGATGTGGCCCTAAAAATAGCTCCAGATTAATTTTAATCTATTTTATCATCTACAAAGCACTCATCATCTGATGACATATTTTTGTATAGTAAGAGATTATTGTTATCCTTCAAATCCCTCCCCCCCCCCCGCCCCCATATAGTCTTTCGTTGTACATGATATATACCAATGAATTCATTTTTAATGTCGTTAGCATTTTTTTTTAAATATGAACTTGATTATATGTGCTTCAATTGCCTCACATCTAGATGACGGGCATATGAGTTCCAATAGTTTAACAACAAAACGTTGTAGCTAAAGGTGTCAAAATTTGGCCGAATATGACAACTCGACACGAACCTTACTCAAAACATTCAGTTAAAATCCCAACTCATTTATTTTTAAGATTCAAACTTAGTTTGAAAGACCAACTCAAAATTAACCTAAAACTGACCCGTCAACCCGAAATTGATTTGAATCTGACCCATCAACTTGAATTTGACCTGAACTTAACTAAATTATTATGAATTTTTCANCAAGAAAACGTTGTAGCTAAAGGTGTCAAAATTTGGCCGAATATGACAACTCGACACGAACCTTACTCAAAAAATTCGGTTAAAATCCCAACTCATTTATTTTTAAGATTCAAACTTAGTTTGCAAGACCAACTCAAAATTAAACTAAAACTGACCCGTCAACCCGAAATTGATTTGAATCTGACCCATCAACTTGAATTTGACATGAACTTAACTAAATTATTATGAATTTTTCNTTGGAGTAATTTCCTGTGTTTATGTGATTTTTCCTTGGACATGATATTTCGTCTCATTCGTTATTCCTGCTTCTGGGAAGTTTTATGGTTATGTGGAATGCCAGAGCATAAATGTTACTTGAAACTGTTTTTTTTTTTAATGTTTCAATTTTTTTAATTTTTATGGGGTTAAGTGTTGTTTGCATTACTAACATCTTGTTGTGTAGCTAATCATAGTGTTGATTGGTTTAATGTTATTTTAGATTACCATTCGATGTGGCCCTAAAAATAGCTCCAGATTAATTTTAATCTATTTT
>JXCR01095728.1:0-18256 GCA_002079205.1 Phalaenopsis hybrid cultivar | reverse complement strand
TATATATATATGCGGCAAGTCGTGGCCTGTTGGGTGGCGATGTTCACTGTAAGTCCCCTCGGGTCACGAGTTCGACCCCCAATGGTGTTGGGTTCTCGAACATTTAGACATTTGGCGAAGGCCTAATGCATGAGAAATTGGTATTTGGGTCTATGCCAAATACCGATTTTCTTTATATATATATAATGGAAAATAGATACAGTAACCTGATTGATAAAATCAGTGTTAAATTAATTAATGATTAAGATTTATTTAATTAATTTAATTAGTTTTTTTAACCACTTATATTAGTAATTTTAATATAATATTATATATCAATTTGATTGTCACAATATATAGAATTTTATAAAAATAATTTGGGGATGCGAAAAATTGAGTATATTTAAAATTTGTTGAACTTTTACTCTATTCCCATTTTCTTGGGCATTATAAATGAATTCCTTTTAAAATGATAATAAAAAATTAGATTTTTTTTATTCTACTTATTTAAAATTTTATATTAAATGAATTCTATATTAATCTTGATGAGCTTTTTAGCTCACTAGATTATAATATCTATTTTTAAAAAAAAAGAAAAAGAAAAAGAAAGGGAAGTGTGTGGTTGAGTAGAGTTAGTATAATCTTATGATCATATTTTGTTGTAAAGCTATTGTATGATAGACAACTTTTTAGGCAAGTTAACTAATGCATGTTATAGTTTTGCTAAGAATTTTGGTCTATGTTTAAATGCTTTATAAATATATTAAATGATATATTTTGGATCATTTCTATTCAATTTGACTAGTTGATTTTATTAGATAAATGAGTATTCAAGTATTGTAATAAAAATCTATTTAAGGTGAACTTAGGTGAATATGTTTATCTCCAATTTTATATTGGTAATTGGGATGGTAGGTTGTTTTGTGGTGTGATAAAAAGTGTTATAAGATTAACTGTATTTCTAGAATAAATTCTAGATGCTTTGGATTTAGCATTAGTAAGAAGGAAAATGAATATAATCTAAGCCCCTATTACCCCAAAAACACCTGTATTAGCCTCTTATGCATTTCTAAGTACCAACACTAGCAATAGCACTAGTGTAGAAATGTTTAGATATTACAAGCTATTTTAAAGTTTGAAGCCACATCTACTTAATGGAGTAGATGTTAGAACCGTTGAGAATTGGATTGTTAGAATTGAGAAAATCTTAAATAAAATGAAAGACCAGAGTGATAAACAATCTCTCTTGTAGAATTTATAATGGAAAGTGAGTTAGAGCATTGGTGGAGGACCAGAACCTAATAACTTTATGAGCATACCTAAGGAGTAGATTGCTTAAAAGGAGTTTGAGCAAGTGTTTAGAGATTAGTTTGTGCTAACTTCGGCATGGCAAGTAGTGTAAGAAAAATTTATAAGCTTAAATTAAGGGACAAATATTGTTATCTAGTATGAAATGGACTTTACCTCCTTATCGAGATACACTCCATAGCTTATCAATATGGCTAAAAAAAAGATTAAAAATTTTTTAGAGAAATGAAAATTCATTTGAGATATCCTTTGATTCTTCTATGTGTCTAAGATTTTGGGGAGAATGTGAAAAGTTTTAATACTTATAGAGTAAGATATGTAGATGGTGAGGTAGAAATAAAAGGCTAGTAATAAAAATAGACCATTAAATATTAAAAGTGATCTATTTAAAAATCAAAAGTTTATTCAAAGGCCACATCAACTACTTTAACAGAGGGGTCAACACTTGATACATGATTGTACCACTTATGAGAAGACATATTTTAAGAAATTTTTGTTTAAATTTAGGAGTTATCTATGTGAGGAGCAAAGCTATATAAATAAAATTTTGTATGATTATACATGGTGATAAAACACAAAGAAGAGTTTAAAAATTAGAGTAAGTTTGGGGTGGATGGTATATTTTGAATAAATCATCATTAAAGGAAACATGTGAACCATTTTGAGGCAATATAAGAATAATACTAACACAATGTTTTACTTTAACATCTCAACTAAAATACTTTTTGATTTGGTGCATCAACTTTATTTATTTCTGAGTGGTTTTGCAATAAAAAACATTTGAGTCTTATTTATTTTATCCTTGTTGTCAACATTGTCGCCTTCTAGTGGATTATATGTTAGCTAGTACTTCATATTCTATTGAGGTTGTGATAGCTAGTAGAACTTTTGGATCTAACTTGATCATGCTACCTTTAACTGATTTTGAAATGATTTTAGGAATGAATTGGTTGGTAAAATATTATGCCACAATTGAATGTTGAGAAAAAGAGTAAAATTTAATTTGCAAAATGATAAGCCATTTTACTTCTTGGGTATGGAAGAAGTGATAATATCACTAATCAATTTAATTAATGTGGAACTGTGTTTAAAAGCCAATGAATTAATTTTCTTAGCCAAACCAAAACTAATGAAAGATGCACATTATTCCAATAGTGAATGAGTTTGTTAATGTTCCCTTGAGGAACCTTCTAGTTTGCCACAATTGACAGAGTAAAGAGTTTACAATTGATGTTCAACTACAAATGATGTCTGTGATGAAAATTTCTTATAGAATGACTACTAAAGACTTACAAAAATAGAGAAGTCAATATATTTACTATGATTAAATAGTAAAAGCATATGGATCAAAATTAAGCTAGAAAAACTAATGATCAAAATTTTTTTAGCACCAAGTATTATGCATATGGGTAAAGGCTAACAATTCACTAATTTTATACTAATTTATTTCTTAACCATCTTATTTGAGGCTCAACCTAAAGTCTTACATGCCTTACAAAAATCTTTGGTTGATTGGCAACTTCCATACCATGCACCCTTCTAGGCTTAAAATTTTAGCATGCATGCAAGCTCATATTGTGAGGTAAACCTATTGTGAGAATTTTGTCAAACCGAGGACATGTATGCTTAACTTTTGACAATTAAGAGTACTAATATTTTTACACTATTTTGTGGGTTTTGCCAAAATGAGTCAAATCCTCTCCCACCCCTTAAAAGATAAATTTTATTCAAGCATAATTATATAATTCATGATGTTTCTTTCTCTACATGCTTTTATTTTTATTTCACATCAGCCTTTACTCCCAAAGATACTTTTTCTATTTTTATTAGATGTCACATGATGGAAGGCACCATTGACCTTTTGGTTTATTCCTCAACTAATAACTAATGCAAAGCATTTAACTAATAAACAAACCAAAAAAACTGACATTAATTGAATTATATACATATGTTCATTATTTATCAAAAGCCGTTTATGACTCCTTCCTTACATCATGTACAGATCTCACTACTCACATAAACAATAATAGAAAAATAGGGATAAGAAATACTACAACTACAAATTTGATTTTCCATATGGGACAATATATATGTCCCATCTGTACAATCTCTTTAGATAGAGGCAGCATGAGAAATGGACTTATTGCATGGCTAGTTCTTTATGTATCATGTATCTGAAAGAAGAATCATACCTGGACCACAGGATGTAGTCTTCTGAGTTCCCTTTAAGAACTTCATGAATGGGACCTTGTACAGTTTCTGGCATGCACTCCATCACCATCTTCAGAAGCTTAGATATTTGAAAGTAACAATCTTTCATGTAATAGCATAGTATCTTAGGAAAAATGATCTTGGTTTTATTCTGAACCTTTACATTAGCCTGAATAAACTCTTTCCTTGCAAGCTCCAATTCTTGCTGAATATGCTTGGCTGTGTAAACTCGCACCTGAAACCATTTCGTTTCGTAGCAGAATGTTAAGAACATTATCAAAATATCATTAGAGCATAAAGAAGTGCAGACATACAGGAGGATCGGAATACGATCCTTGGGACAATGCAAAATAAGCGAGTGGCTGTGGGTGATCAACAGCATATCGATGTTTCTGCTTCCTTTTCATGAACTTCAAAGATGGACTTAGAAGCACTTCAAGCCACTGCATATTCAATGTTGAAGAAAAAATAATTTTCAAAGTTTCAGAACTGTTATTTCTGAACTACAATTGAAGGTTATTGCGACAATGGCGGACATACTGATGCTTTAAAATGGGGTTGACAACCAAGGATTGAACTTTGAATAACATAAGCATTTATTGAACGCCCGCCGATATTATATGCTGCCTGAATACAATTATGGCATTATAGCTAGGAAAGCTTATTCAAGAAATTAAGAGAATTTTTTGCAAGTGGAAAGGATGACAATATTCTACCTTGAGAATTGATGATTTACTTTTCATGCGACCCTGATGCAGACCATAAGCCAAAAAAGCCTGTAAAAGTCACAAATTTCAGGTGATAAAATGTGCACCATAAAGTTTAAACATTATAGGATGAGAACTTTTTCATGATATATAACTCCATACATGCATAACCAAGGCATTATGAATATTTAGCCAGAAAGCAATCTGGTTTTCATATGCCATCTTTGTTGGGTCAATTGACTTGAGTTGCTTAATTAAGATTCTGCAGCAATGAGCAAACTTTAGTAAAAAGTAGAAAATTTTTTTATAAGGTTTGTCAAATTTAGATCATAATGAAAGGATAAAACGCTCAAAATCATTTGCCCTTGAAGCAAATGCATAATGTCATATGACAATGTAAGTTGGTTTTTAAGGGTAATGTAAACATTTGAGCACCATGGGGAAAAATCAATGTAGAAGTTTTAACATAAATAAAATAAATAGCAATAATGTTTTGAGGGAAAGATTACCTGAAAATGCTCAACATTTTGGAAGCATAACCAAATCGCTCACCATCAACACTAATCACTGAAATTTCGATCATATCACTGTATAATTCATCCTCAAATTTCTGCAGTCCCAAAATTGAGGGACTTACAATAGCTTCATGTTGGTATCTTGGACTCCAATTCCCACCAGAGCTTTGTTGAGAAATTGAGCTTGAAAAGGACAATGAAGGAGCATGCAAGGCCATTTTGTCTTTCTGGGGCTTTGGTATATTTGCAAGATTGCAGTAAATAGCAGCAATACATCTTAAAATGTCAACAGAAAGTTTAGAGGGAACTATAGAAGCAGGATCATGTTTGAACTGATCTGTATCACAGAGATGATCAGACCAAACTTCCACAATATCCTAGAAAATTTTGTCAAAAGCATTTGTGTAAATATGAAAGTTTAGGTGTAAGATATGTAAATACATATAATAATTTGGTGCTATGTATGTAAATGCCCTTAAATTAAATTAGAACATGTACAAAATTAAATGAAACCAGTTTCGTGCTATAATCGATGCTGACGAGTAACTCTAATGAATTAACTGAGGATGTCAGTAACCTAGCATTTTACCGTTAATTATACTATAAAAGTTATATAGGAGTTACCAAGAAGATGTAACATGCTGATTCAATAGCTCAAGAAGTTGATGATCACTTGATTTAGTATGAACAAAAAATTTTTAAATAAATTTTGTGCAAAATATAATAATAATAATTTAGGTACAAAATTAGATGAGCATTTTATGTGATAAGATCATATAAGAAAGCCCATAGTTATATTAGTTTATGATGGCCCATAGTATGAGAAATTCGAACTAGCTTTTGGTTTGAGCAATTCGAGCTAGCCCATGAGATTTCAAAGCCACAATTTCAAGATCCAAAAAAGGACCTACTTTAATTTTCATGACTCTTATTATTATATTTTAATGTGATAATTTTGCCAAGATGGGAATCACACGCACACACAAGGGAGAGTTGAGCATGAAAAACATCAATATAAGAAACAATAAAAACTAACCATAATTGATTGTATACCAAGATCATGGATCATAAACACAGTGAGATTCTAATCCAAAATAAATTTAAGTTAAATTTAAGTAAATTGTTACAATAGAAAGATCAATTAGTTATATAAACTTGATCTAATACCGTCCTATGCGATATCTATCGTACTATATAATTAGTTTTATTTCGGTGCAATTTCAAAAGATATATTTCTTTTAGTACTCCTGTAGGACAAGGAATCATACCTTCCGTGGATTATGACTTAGAAAATGACCGGCAATATTATCTGAAACGCATTTAAGATTGTGGGCACAATAGTTTTCTTTATGCCATGGTTTCATGGCTATGTCCTGTTCAGTGCTCTTGAAACTATAATTGGTTTCTCCAATAGAAGGATCTGATTTAAGCCCATTCTTTCCATGATTTACCGTTTGCTTTGTGCACTTTCGTGTAAGCATTCCACCTGAAGTATGCCTAGAGTCTTCACCGGAGATATTCAAGTCATCGTTCTTACAATAATCAAAAGCCGTCCGATATAATGACAGGAGATGCTGCTCCAAATGAACAATTTCCAGCTCAAGTGTTGTAATCTCTTTCACAAGCTCTGCAGCACTCTGCAAAATAAACTACAAATTCACAAATCCTGAAATATAGTGATCAATCAAGGCATGAGCTACCAAGTTGCATTTACTGAATAATGATCATCAATCAGTTAAGGACATAAAAGTTAGATGCGAAAATGTCAGATGGGTAAAAATTAGGCTGCCGTGGAAATTTGAGTGCTTGACAATAATTTATGGGCTAATTGTTAGTGTTGAAAATAAGTTTAACTACTGTTTTATCAGATGCAACTTCAATCATCCTCTAGTTTATGCTCCCTGATATCATATTTCATATTTTCATTCATAATGAAATTAAAGAAATAAATTTGCTCTAAAAAACATTTTGAGTTTTTTCTGTTCATTAATGACTTGGGCTTATATAGAGCCTTACAACATCCTTTACAAATAAACCCATAGACTTCTTCTATCTTTCCTATTTACAATTAGGACCCTAAACTAGATACAAATCTCAACCCACTAAGCCTACCTTGTCACATAACCTCACAAATCTAATGGGATAAGTCCTTTGGTCAGGCAATCAACCACTTGCTCTCCAGTGGCTACATGACTTAGCTCCAGTAGTTTGTTATTCAGTTTTTTTTTATGAAGAACCTATCAAGCTACACATGTTTGGTTATATCGTGTTACACCAGATTGTTGGCAATGTTGATTGATGGCTTGTTGTCATATCACAACTTCATTTAAGCTTCTTAGTCCACCTTGAACTCTACCAACAAGGTTCTCAACCACAATCATCTGAGCAGCTCCTAAGGTCATAGCTTTGTACTTTGCCTGTACTATTGACCTCGCTACTACAGATTGTTTCTTGCTCTTCCAAGAGACCAAGCTGCTCCCGATGAACATGCAGTATCCTAATGGGGACCTCCCATAATCAACACAACTTGCCCAATCAGAGTCACAATTACCCTCAATGCCTACATGTCTATTTTTTCTGAAAATCAATCGCTTCCCTAGTGCACTCTTCACGTACCTCAGAATCCAATACACTGCATCTATATGGCCCTTCCTCAGATCATGCACGTAGCAACTCACCATGCTTATAGCAAAAGATATGTCGGGACGAGCGCGACTCTGATAGATGAGACAACCTAACAATCTTTGGCATCTCCACAATCAACTGACTCTCCTACCTTTGTGCTCGATTTTCTCTTCTAATCAATTAGTGAAAGTGCAGGCTTGCATCCCAACAAGTCTGTCTACGTGAGCAAGTTTAGTACATACTTCCTCTGAGATAGAACAATCCCCTCCACTCCACGGTGCACCTTAGTCCCAAGGAGATATCATAGTTGTCCCAGGTCCATCTCAAACTTTTTGCCTAATATTGTCTTTAACCTAGCAATCTCTCCCTCATCATCACCAATGGCAATCATATCATCCACATATATGACAAGTATAATAACGTGACCACCATGTAGTCGAAAAAATACTTTGTAGTCGACATTGATCTGTTGATAACCCATATCAACAATTTCTCTCCTGAACCTTTCAAACCAAGCTCGAGGAGACTATTTCAAACCTTATAGTGACTTCCTAGTCTACATACCTTTCCCACTGTTTGGTTTGTGTTGAAGCCTGGTTGTATCTCCATGTACATCTCATTTAGCAGATCTCTATGAAGAAACATATTCTTCACATCCAGTTGGTGTAACCTTCATCCATAATTCACGGTCGGAGAGATGTGTATTATGACAGTGCTCGTCTTTGCCACTGGCGCAAACGTCTCATCATAGTCATTTCATACCGTCTGATATTCCCTTTCTCCATCAATCGTGCTTTGTAGATCAATTTTTCCTTCAATGTGAAGACTCTTTGAATACGACTGCATTTTCTTAATGGTATTACGTGAGCTCCTACGTCCTATTCTTATCAAGAGCAACAAGGAACTCTAGCATGGTAGCCTTCCACTTTGAATCCTCCTAAGCTACCTGCCAACAAAGATATATTTAATGCTTTGTGTACATGTGATATGTTTGAGTATGAGACAAACTGAGCAATGTCATGTGAGAAAACAAAACAATCAAGAGAATAATGATCAGGAGAATGACATTCATTCCTGCAAGAGATCCTAGTTAAAATCATGGGGGTAGGAGGAGAAGAGAGAAGAATCATATCACCTAGTAATCAGATTCCTTGGTGGATGGTGTAGGTGTCTCAGTAGTCGAGATAGACCAGGACAAGGGACTTGATGGCACGAGTGGCATGGCTGGTACTGCTCCCTCAATCTTTCTCCTCCTTGTATACACTCTTAGCTCCCCTTGAGTTTGAATCTCACCACCTTTGGCCCATTCTCCTCCTTTTTCTACTCTTTCTCAACTGATCTTTCCCACACAATGGAACAAGGCATTGTTCCCACATGTACCAATCTTTCATCATCACTACTATCCCCTCTCACCTCATACCTCCAGTATTTGGCAAATCACCGAAGGGTGAGGTTATCTCCAGGGTGCAGTACGGTTCAAGTACTCTAGAGAGCACATTCATGCTTACAAACAATCTCTTCTCTATTTGAATCCAACAACCCCTTCTTGTTAGTCGAATAATCAACGAAAACACGCTTCAAAGCTCTAGGATCCAGCTTTCATATTAATGATTTGTTGTTCTTTACAAAACATACACAGCCAAATACCTTTAATGGGAGGATCTTACTATTATCTCCTTTCAATATCTGACAATGAGACTTTCAATCCAATACTCTTGAGGAAACCCTGTTGATCAATTAAGCAACTATTAAAATAGCTTGCCCCATAATTGCTTTGGGACATTTATTGTGATCATCATACATAGAGCTACCTCTAGAAGGTGTCTATTCTTCCTTTCTGCTACTCTATTTTGTGTCGGAGTGTATGGGCATGCGGTTTAATGTTGTATCCCTTAGGTTGACAAGTATTCTTTAAATTCCTTGTTGGTATACTGTCACATTATCAGACCTCAATACCTTCACTATTACATCATATTGAGTCTGAGTTGCCTTATGAAAATCTTTAAAACAATCAAACACATCACCCTTAATTTTTATCAAATATGACCAAGAAACATGAGAAAAATAATCAATAAAAATCATAGAATATTTATAATCATTCATTGAACTCATAAAACAAGGTTCTCAAACATCAGAATGTATCAAATCAAAAATAAAAGAGCTCATATTCCCATAACTGATATAAGAGCTCCTACTAAGCTTGCCAAACTCAAAAGCATCACATACAAGTTTTTTTTTTTTGTCTTTTCATACAACGGCGGAAATAAATGTCTCGGTAAATTAAAACAAGAGTGTCTCATGCATTTGTGATTAGCGGCAACACATCCTCCAAACTCCTCCTAAATCCCTCTACTCCAGTACTCTCCATCATAGATGTTAAAGCTAAAAACATTCCCTTTCTATCCAAGTACCAAAGTCCACTATGCCACGTTTCAGTCCTAAGTATCCGGCTCATCTCTTTCTCTTGAAAGATCATCATAGGAATATTAAATAAAATAACACATTTTAGTTGGAAAATAATGACACTAATGGATAAAGCTTACTAAAAAGAAATGAGCATGCAAAACATTAGGCAAAGTTATAGAATTGACACACCTCACTATACCCTTACCAACTACAGATTATGTTGTACCATCAACAGTCTGGATGCTCTCTAAAACTGCTACGTGAGTATAGGAAGAAAACTCTCTAGCAGTACCTATCACATGTCGAGATGCACCAGAAACTACTATCCATTATGAAGATCTTGTGGTAGAAATAGCAGCAAGAGCATATGTATCACAAGTACCATTATCAGATTGAGCATAAGTATCCATGTTACTTCTTGATGATGACGAGGTGGATGACTTCTTGGCCCCATCACCTGCTGCTTTCTGATTTTTGTTTTCACCTCAACATCTCTAGAATCTCATTATCTTTATCGATAAAGACCACACCTGTCTATCTCTCGTCCCCTGCTACCATCAGATTTACCTGATAGCTTTCTCTTCCCTCTTTTCAACCACCATGACTATTGTCACGGCCACCAAACTATCCACACCTATCTCTCTCTCTCCCTCCCTCTATCCTTAGGTAGCTTAGAACAGGCCTTGCTCAGATGGCCTACTTCACCACCGTTGTAGCAATTGAGAATCTCCTTCTGGACACCTGTCATACCTGAGTTTGAGACAGTCAAATATGATAGTGTACCTAGAAGTTCACTCGACTTAGAGTGTAGCCTCATACAACTCTTTCTATATCATCGCACTATGGCCTTTTCCAATGAAGGGATCGTCGCTTGGGCTTGGAGGACTCATCTCCTCTGATCAAACATCATATTCAAATGAGCCAGAAATTTTATAGTCCTCATCTGTGCAAAAATCTCTCCCTTCTTACACCTTTGATCATCACAGCTCGACATCGGTGAAAATTGATCAAGTTGTGTCCACAATCACTCTAAATCTATGAAGTACTTCTGAATCAATATATCACCTTGTATCACTGCCTCTATCTCATGCTGAATCGGGAACAACCTCACGTAGTTCTCAACCCAAGTATAAATTCTCTTTAGCTTTGCTCAAATGTCTCTCACCATTAGAATTTCATCTACGGATGAGACAATCGATGAAACCATCGAGTTGATTAGTCAGGTGTAAAGCAATGAGTGTGTGATCCTCTACTCACCCCCCTCAGTACTATCACTCTTTGGCTCGATGCCCGTCACGTATCTCTTTAGTCACTTCCATAATAGAGCAGTGTCGATCCGACGCGACCAACTCAGATGTGTGGTGGGTTCATTGAGCTTAAGATCCATAAGAGAGAGATCTAGCTTCACCTACGTCGGAGCACGTGTTGAGGTAGTTACTCCTGTCAAGATCCTAGCTCCATGTATGAGCCCAACCAAGACCTTCAAAACTTCAAGATCTATCTTCCCAAAAAATTCCAATCATTTATCTACCGCATTATCTCCGTCGCCTGACATCCTCAGTCACAAGGATCCAACTCTAGATCACACGTGACTTCTTGCAAATTCATGTGATCCACTTTGCCCGTCCTACACAAAATCGCAGCCGCTTCGATCCTTCGCTCCCTGTTATCAAGTGCAACTCCAAAAATAGAGGTCCTGCTCTATTTCCTTCCTCACTCCCAAGTCGTACACAAGACCACACCAGGCCTACCTCCCTGTGCCACGATTCCACGTCATCTCACCTGCGATCTAGTTGGGGCTAGAGCCCGTTGAGAAGCTAGCGACGTGGCTGCTATGTACAAAGACCACCAAAGTTGCTCCCCCCTCCCTACACTTGAAGCTGAAGCATCCTCTATTAGCTCTAATCATGACTATATCCCAAGGGTTCACGCTGCGATCCTGTCTCATTGGATCGAACAACACTGTAGAAGACGTCTAGGTTTAGGGCTCTAATACCATAAAGAAATAAATTTGCTCTGAAATTTTTTTTCTATTTATTAATAACTTCGGCTTATATAGAGTCTTACAACTTTCTTTACAAATAAATCCCTAGACTTANGGATCGAACAACACTGTAGAAGACGTCTAGGTTTAGGGCTCTAATACCATAAAGAAATAAATTTGCTCTGAATTTTTTTTTCTATTCATTAATAACTTCGGCTTATATAGAGTCTTACAATTTTCTTTACAAATAAATCCCTAGACTTCTTCTATCTTTCCTATTTACAAAAAAGAGCCCTAAACTAGATAAAAATCTCAACATAAATATTTCATAATTTGTCATACATGAAGAAGAGACCTAACCCTACCCATTAATACAAAAGATATAACATTGTCGAGGACATAAAAGAAGCCAGCCTTGTCGTTATATGAAATATCAGAATAACAACACTTGGAAAGAAGGAAAAAAATAATGTTGGATAAACATTGATAAGCTGGAAGAATTTTTGCAAAATATTAAGTATGAATTACCATGGGAGCTGAGCTTTCATTTGAAAGAGTTGATCTAGCAGAACTAAAACTTGAAGTCATGTTTTGGAAGGAAGGTTGGTTTCCAAGTCTTCTCTCCAGATTTAGATGTAAACTCTGCATTCAAAATAGTAAAGTGTTGAAAAGATGAAGTCAACTATGAAATCATGCACATGATTTATATGATAGTACCATGTCATACTCATCATTCAAACTCCAATGAAAGGAACACGCACTCCTAGCATAACTAAATTATTTCTATCAAGGAAGGGAATAAAATTGGTGCAGTAATGTACATTTTCAAATCATTTCAAAAAACTTGTACATTTTTCCGTTAAACATGGCTTACAAATAGATGTCTAAATCTCTATGAAACATGAGCACACTCATATGTACACTACACGACACAAACATGGCAATATAACATAATTATCAAAAACAGGGTATGATCCTCCAAGGAGACGTTTTTACCTAATTTTACCATTCTCTACTAAAGATAACACTGAATGAAGTATAATATTATCAACAAAATATTATATTGATAAAAGAAAAACAAATTTAAAAATTAAAAAAAAACGAACTTTTTAGTTGAGTAATTAATAATCCATATTAGTTGTCATATGTTTTGTCCATATCAAAATTATTAACTTCAAAATATCAAAAAAATCTAAAAAAATGTTAATTATCATTGTCATCCTGCCTGAGCATCATTTATTAAAGTAAACATGCTCTATTCTATGGTCATCATTAGCACAAGGACTAGTGCCAGCTTTAATGAAACATTCACCTTTACCAAGATCAAAAGGCTCTTCAAGAGAGAAATTAGTAATATCAAATATCTCATTATCATCCATAGTATCTCTATCAATATGTCATAACTTAGTCTCCAATAGAGTATACTCTAAGTCTTCCTATACATAACATGATGATTAATATACACAATTAATAAATCTTCTCCCGAATGAAGAGTGATCCAGTTCTTCTCAAGTAAATTGATAAAAGAATATGTAGTCAAATTTTCTTCGCAATGAGGAGAAATATGATTGAGCCAATAATTTAGAACTTAACTTTTATCGCCATGAGGAATGAGCTCCATAAATCGTCCACTAAAATTTTTATCCAGTGTCATTAAAAGTTATGGAATCATGATTAGTAAAAGCAATACTAAATCAAAATATGTTAGAAATTTTCAAATTGACCATTAATCTAGCTTCAATATTTGAAAAAAATTTCCTTCAAGCATTTGTTCGTCTCATTTGATATCTTCATTTCCTTATATCGACCAACATCTTTTGGAGTTTCACTTAGCTGATTCAGGCTATAATTATTAATAAAAGAATGCACCTAATAAGTTGCATTACTAATTATTAATGAGGTAAACTAAGAGTAATGAGAAAACTAATGGTTATCTAGAATTCAAAAGTGAGCTAAGCAATAAATGAGGGTGTTGCTTTTGTTCTATCTTCGTATAAGGAACTCTTGTACAATTTTATACGTGGAATATGTACACCATAAGGGTATAATCGCTCAAGTAAAGGAGATAGTAGAGGCCAGGAACGAGCTTCCCAAGAAGAGTTTAAGAAAAACAAGCCAAGCTAGTTCAAAGCGCATTGGCCAACGAGATCCCCAGAAGAGAGCGCTCGCAATCGCTAGTCAAGTTGAGTTCAAGGTACTCATCCTCCAGGATTGAGACACACTCATCAGTTAAGTATAAGAAAATATCCACTAAACTCAATGAAGAATTCACCAGACCAAGAAACTCGCCGAGCTAGCTCAAGTTAAATAATCGCCCAAGCCCAAAGAGCTAGCCAACAACTTTTACAACTATGAAAACCAACCACAATTCCAAGTTCAAATCTATACATAGACTATATGATGTGTAGAAAAGAATGTTTAAATTCATTTATATTTTACACATTTTTATGGATAAAATTGTACTTTAAAGAAAGATATTTTCACGTTTTTCTTGCAGGTACAACAGGTTTTGAAAGTAGAGCAATGTGAAAGAGACTTGGAGCAAAGGAGCATGCAAGAGACTAGCGCCTAGGCACCGGTGTCAGCTTGGCAACCTGAGCCAACCACTGGGCAGTTAGGGGTCAAACCCATGGGCACCTAAGCTCCCAAGCCCAGTTCTGCAAACCGAGAGACTGGCGCCTAAGCGCCAGCAACTGCTTGAGGCAGTTTTGAGCAGTTTGACCACCTGTCATGGGAAGTTGTGTAGACGGCCAGCGGGGTGTTAATATGCTTTATGTTCAAGTTTATATAATGTCAATATATGGGAAGAAGAATAGATTGATGAAAGTTAGGGTTCGATTGAGTATTTTGGGGAGAATTTAGTGGTAAAGTATGACAAGGTTATGTGTGCTGTAGATTTTTGTTCCTTGTTCTTCTTGAGTTGAGAATAGGGAAAGACTTCAGGAGCAGCAGTCAGGGAAGCATTTGGTGGAGCATCTTCAGGTTGTTGTAAAGGAAAGAAAGATAAGTGATTGTGTATTTCATTTGTTGTATTTCTTTAAACACATCATTTAGTGGAATTCTTTTGTTTTCAAATAAAGCTTTGTGGTATGTTCTTCATGCTTTCTGAGTGGTACTCTTTACCTTACCTTGTTCGGATTGAGTATAATCAAAAACATGTTTATAAGCATATTCATAAATTGTTTATCGTATGTAATCAAAGCAGTGTCATTTCATAGTAAAATCATTTCATTATAAAGTCGTTTGTAAATGTATCGGCCTCAACTATTTTCATGTTCTGTCATCATGAATCGTCACTCTACCTCAAAGGTCATAAACTATCAATAAAATTCCCCCTGCCCTCAATATAGCAATTTATCAATAGCCTCTTGATACTAACAGTTCCCTACTTTCGGTCACAGTTTGATCAAAATGGTTCCAGAATTTCGTCGCTGCTTGAACACCGAGAGTCAAGAATATCACATTCCTGCAAAGCATACTTCAAGTAC
Source organism: Phalaenopsis hybrid cultivar (assembly GCA_002079205.1). Taxonomy (NCBI): domain Eukaryota; kingdom Viridiplantae; phylum Streptophyta; class Magnoliopsida; order Asparagales; family Orchidaceae; genus Phalaenopsis; species Phalaenopsis hybrid cultivar. The sequence goes on along the minus strand of JXCR01095728.1, from coordinate 3,033 downwards.
TCATATAATAGTATACCCATAATAATTTTGTAATATTTAATCAAACATAATACTTATAAATAATATTCTAGGTATTTCTTATACATGTATGAATCATAAATGAATAGCTGCAGTGAATGATAACATAACATCACATGTATCGTAAAAGAAGTCAACTTACATTCTTACATTTCAAGCAGCTTTTCAACTACAATATATAAAAGTTTAAATGCAACAGTGTCAAATACATAATCACATAAAGCCTACAGAATGTTATTTTTTTAATTAGCACAAGATTTATTCACCTGACTTGACAGAGCAGACCAACAATGAGTTTCCTCGCACTCGTCTCAAACTCATCGCCTTATATAAACAACCTGAGAATCATAAGCATCATAGGAATTCATGAAATTTCTAGCATATAAACATGCATTAATTTCTAGCACATACCTCAAACGGATTTTTCAGCATAAATCTGCCCTTTCTAAACCGCCTATTTTCTTCATAACTCTTCCTAACACCTCAATCTTCACTTCCCCCTCACTAATTACGTGCTAAAACCCATATAGAAACTTGCAAATCACTTTTGACACTTCCTACACAATTTTGGCGCCTCCAATGGCTATCAAAAACAAAAAATACACAAAAATGAGGCAAATAGTAAAATAAAAGTGTTATGAAGGAAATAAAAGTCCAAATAGTGTGAAAGATAGGTTCTTAATACACTAAAAATATATGCATTTTAGACCCATATTTTATATCTATTTTTGGTGATATTGCACTTTAATGAAATGTATCTTGATGTTTTCTTGTAGGTTGTTGATTTTTACTTTAAGCAAAAAAGATGAAATTTGGAGTCAAAATAACATTTTGAGAAAACACTCAACGTAGTCAGCGCCAAAGTCAGCGTCGACGGCGCAGAACAACCGAAAGCTGGAGGATTTTTACTCAGCACCGACGGCGCCAGACTAGCGCCGACGACGCCAGACTAGGTTCAAACCTCATTTCTAGAATGTTCGATGTATTTAGACGATTTTTTAAGAGTTTTTGGAGACTCCTCTTGGAGAACTGACCTTGGGCTTTATTTGGGGCCGAATTTCATCAGAAAAGGGGCTCCTCTACGTTTTTTCGCTCCTCTACGTTTTTTCGCTCATCTACGTTCATTTTACGCTCTACAACATTCCACCACGCTACATTTCCATAATCCATCTTCATTCCACCACATATTGGAGTCAATTAGTAATTTTGCTTTCATAGTTTAGAATTTTTGTGATGAGATTTAGTGTGAAACTTTCTGTAAGAATGTTAGAGAAGGAGAAAAGTGAGAGAGTTCTTCTTGCATTTCTAAGGAAAGGCTACAAAGGATTTGCTTTGTGAAAGAGTTCCAAATAAGTTTGTTTGTTTATTTAGTGTTATATGAACTTTCTTTTATATATGAAATTTGTGTTTTATCGTATCTTTCTCATGAAGTCCGAGTAGTTTCCTCTATCTTTCCCCCTACTCTGAGATCTGGAGAAATGAAGAGATAATATGAATGTGTCATAATTAAAATATAAAATAAATTGTGATGATTTTTCAACTCCAAACTTAATTTACTTTTCAATTTGGTCAATTGATTTGTTAAAATATGTTGTGAAACATATGATCCAGGAAATGGAGTATGCGTTCTATAACAGAGTGAGGATCACATTTGATTTCATGAAGGAGAAATTCGTTCATGAAATTAAGTACAAATAAATAGGGAAATAATTTTTGTTGGGTGTAAAATTGAAGAAACTTTAGGATGACAGACTAAAATCCTCAATTTGGTCTTAGTGTTTAAAAACTAAAGCGATAGTTAGTCTTCAGGTGAAGGGAAGTGGGAGCTCTGGAGTGGGAGTCAGTATCCTCCTAGCCTAGCCACATATTTAAGGACTAAACCTAAGATTAACCAATGATTTTCTATGCACTGTATCAGAGCAGAGAATTAAAATTGCTCCTATTTGGTACAATACATATTATAAACATTTATCTCATCTCATTTCACCAGAATTTCATTGTAGTGGGAAGAATATTTTTTCACATAAGAAATTTTCATTACATAAACATAGTTAGTAGATTAACAGTTATGATTAAAAATTTGCATTTCTGTTTTGCTAATAGTTAAGTAATTTAGTTTGGTTAATATCTCAACATTCGAAATTAGTGACAGTGATTTCATTTGATTTTCTGTAAATTTCTTGTTAAAATTTATCATTGCTAACTTACACCTTCCCGTGGGATCGATATTTAAGGCTTAAATAGAAAGTTTATTATTACGTTATAACGATACGTATACTTGTTAGAATCCCATTATTAATTACCTATAATTATATATATTTTACACAACTTACTTTTCATACAAGGATCAAGTTTTTTGCGCTGTAGTCGTGTCAACTTCATAAATCCTAACATAAAAAAATCGGGATCAGTTCTTACCTTTCAATTTCGCCTTGAACCCCAAATCAAAGTTTGCGGCCCTCTGGGGTCATCTGGATCGAGCGAGCAACAGTGTTTGCGCCCATGCTATAGTGGACGAGAGAAAGGCTTGGAGAAAAGAGGACTCGGAAGATACTAGAGGGGCCCAACAATTAAACACTATTTAAGGTTGACAATCAAAATTATATACGTAACACTCAATTTCTGATAAATAGATATTTATGCACATCAAGTCTCAACTATGGCCAATATTTTAGATAGAGAGATAGATAGATACATACGTACATATGTAAATACATACATACATAGAAACATACATACGTATGTACGTAGACAAATACATAAATATAGATACATAGACACAGACACATACACGCTTTTATACATACATATCTNTCTCTGCAGGTACTCACTATCATAATCATGTCGGCGTTCTAAACCTCCAATCCTTTCGTTTATTAAATCTATATTCTTCCTCTGCAAGGTCAACTCATTCATCAAATCTGTTAAGATAGGGGAGCTAGAAGGAGGAGGGGGGTCATAACTTGTAGAGGGGACATCTCTACTGGTAGAAGGTGCCTGACTCCTACTTCCAGT
>JXCR01095711.1:362283-387561 GCA_002079205.1 Phalaenopsis hybrid cultivar | reverse complement strand
ATTTTCTTCTTTCCTACAGTTGTAATTCCATCAAATATACAATAGTTCTATGGCTTCTATCTTGCATCTGAAGTTCATTATTACAAATTATTTGAGGTGCAACCATATGAACTGATATGGGATCCTTCTACGATACATCCCTCTACCATTTGAGAACATCAAAATATGGATCTCACTGAAATACAATGGTTGGTTGTTTTATAAAAGTGTGGGACTCATCCTAACAATGATCATTTTTAATTAGACATCTAACACAATCCTGATGCAATAATTTTTCCTACCATTTTGGTTCTATTGATCGGCCGACCGGTGGGTTATTTTTATGATTTTAAAAGTGAAATTTTGATGTATTTACCAAAGCACTTTTTAAGTGATTTTCAAAGACTCAAGAGGAAAGTCCTACCTCTTTGATCAATATCTACTCATTGAATTTTNATTTTTATGATTTTAAAAGTGAAATTTTGATGTATTTACCAAAGCACTTTTTAAGTGATTTTCAAAGACTCATGAGGAAAGTCCTACCTCTTTGATCAATATCTACTCGTTGAATTTATAACTTCTTCTGGATAAAACATCATTGAGATGTACTATTAATTCTTTTTTAATCTTTACTATTTGTTTGCTTCAATTGTTGTGTTAAGAAGTTCCTGCATCTTTTTTTAGAGTAATATATGATACCTTTGATTGTAATAAAATTTAATGTTGGACTAAAACAAAATTATATATATATACATACTTCGTCGCCCACAGGAAAAATTATTCCATCAGGACATATAATGTAAATTTATATCAGATGTTCAATAATTAGGGGCCACATTATAATTTGGACCCATTGACATACACGATTCGGACTCCAGTTAAAATAATTTTTCAACCCACACAGCCTTATAGTCTCATGTCACTGTTCTCTTATCTTCCTTGTCGATCAATGCTTCTCCTTTGTATCCTTCAAAGTGCAAATAATATCAAAATCAGTAGCGTGGCTGTAACGCAAAGCATCGCTATTAATTTATTGTTATTTTAGAGGAGACACTGTTCCAGAAAAATTAAAGATAAAATACTGCATCCATGTATGAAGAAGACGTGATGGAAATTATTTAAGAAAAGAGAAGAAAAGGTGTATTTAATGTATGCTATATTAATAATAATAATTTGGCGCATTTGTTTGGATATCAGTTAATTTTAGATATTACATATTTNAAATTATTCCATCAGGACATATAATGTAAATTTATATCAGATGTTCAATAATTAGGGGCCACATTATAATTTAGACCAATTGACATACACGATTCGGACTCCAGTTAAAATAATTTTTCAACCCACACAGCCTTATGGTCTCGTGTCACTGTTCTCTTATCTTCCTTGTCGATCAATGCTTCTCCTTTANTATATATTAATATATATATATATATATATATATATACAATTATGTTTTAAATATATACTACAAAGATTTATATCAATTAAAAGTATTACATAAGAAAATAGAATAAAAAAATTATTAAATTAGAATCAAATTATGTTTTAAATCTTGCCCCAATCCTTAACATCTTATGACTACATCATTAGGGTTGTCAAAACGACACTTTGTTCGTGAAAGGCTCGTGTTCGGCTCGCTAAGCAAACAAGCTGAACACGAACAAACAAGTTAAAAACAAACACACTTTTTGAGCTAGAAATATAAACGAGCCGAACACGAGCTGTTCCTGGGCTCGCTCGTGTTCTACTCGTTTACACCCCTATATCTGTGGGTGTATTTGAGGACATCTATGTAAATTCTTTTGAAAAAATAAAAACTAATTAACAACACTACACAAATCAAGAAAAAAACACTTCATGGCGACAAAGTTGAGAATTGATGGAACTTCACTTTATCTCTTTTTTTTTTAGAGCCGACTAAACTTTTCTTATTTTTTTTCAAAAGATAAAATACATATCATATAATTCCTATTTATATATCTAATATAGAAAATTTTATATTTATATTTATAATACTTCAATCTCATATCTTAGGGTTTGTTTAGGATAGTTGAAGCTTCTTAAAAATTTGTTGCGCAATAGTCATTTCAGAAAGCTGCTTCACAGAAGCTACTGCAGGGAAATTATGTTTGTTTATTTTGTGCAGTTTTACAGCAATTGTGATACAACTGTTTATGAATAAATGATCTTTTTGCTCATAGTGTTGTTTATAATAGAATCAATCATGATTGCACATTTCATACATGAAAACAGATCTTCAATTTTAATATTACACAATAATAACTAACATATCAATAAACAGTGAGTAAAACAACAAAAAAATTTAAAAATAAAACTATTAAAATAACAATTAATATTATCATAAAATTTATTTGAAAATTACAGACGGATAATTTCATGAGATCATCCCTCGAACAAAGCTCTCCATGTTTGATCACTATCGACGGTGGAATAATCAAACAGATCTGCCCATCTGAAAACATCACAATTCTTTCATCTATTCCTTGAACACATGTAAATTTGTCTCTCATAACTATGCTCATATTGCAAAGTAAGATGAGAACATTGTATTTCACAATAGCAGCACAATACCCTTGAGGCACTGGAAGTCATCGAGCTCATCGTTTATGAAGGTTTAAAACCACAAAACACAAACTTTTAGATGCAACATTAGTAAAGAAGAATAATAGAAATACTCAATTTAATTTTTATAAAGTTATGAGGTCGCATACCACAAAGTATAAACAAACGAATAATTTGTCACTATAAGAAGATACTATAACTTAAAAGAAAAGGTTCTTGGTTGTCTTTAAACTGCGTAATACTGAACTTGTATGTGTCATAGATACATACATATACATATAACCACAAAGGCCACCAATAAGAATTCCAACAGTCATACGACTGAAAAAAGAGTGATATTTGGTTGTCTTGATATCGATTTCATACATGCTAAGAACTCATAGCAACTTATAGGTCGTCCAGAAGAACCCATAAGATAGAATATCTCATATTAAACCTCCAAACCAAAAATAAAATATGTAATAAATAAACACATGGAATATTATACTCACTGTTGCCTCGAAAGCCATCCATGTGAAAAAAATACATGAAAATAAAATTTGCACCAAATTGACATTCAACATGTACATCGTTGCATAGATCGTCAATACAATAAACATTAAACATTTCCATGACACATTTTCATTACAAAATATTAACTTCACATTTTTATCACATAAGGTAGAGGAATGATTTCTTTTGTCTTACCCATCACGACTACTAGCATGAAAAGAACTATGCAACATAAATATTTATAAACTATAGAAGTTTAACTCATGAAAATATAAATTACCACCAACACAACACCACCACTACTACGACTACACCATTACCACCAACACACCACCACCACCACACCACCACTCCCACCACACCATTACCACCAACACACAACCACCACAACACCACTACTACCACCACACATTTACCACTAACACAACACCACACCATTATTGTGAACACACTACCACCAAAACACCATTACCACCACCACAAAATTATCATTAACACGCCACCACAACATTGCCACCAATAGACCACCACCACCACGACATCATTACCACCAACACAACATCACCACAAGTGCGGTCATAATCATCTCAACCAAGACAAAGAGCTATCCAATCAAGGCATGAAGCAGCCAATTAAAAAATTTGTTGACCAAAGAGAGAGGCTGCAAACTAGAGAGAGCAACCACCCAAAATAGAACCATGATACACATAAATTATGTTCCCTCATTTATCAAACAACAATTCAACTAAGTAACTCAGTCAAGATAATATGAAAATCATAATGAGCAACTCAGCCAAAATAATATGCAATACACAATGAGCAACCCAGCCTAGAAAGAGAGCAAACCACAAAAAAGCAATCCAATCGAGACAGAAAGAAAGCCTGAAGAGAAGCCATACTAAATTTCACATAATAGGCATAATACAAACCTCTAAATTTCATAGAAAAAAATGAAATGTAATTTCCAAATCCCTTTTTTTAGCATAGAAAATGAAATGTAATTTCTTTAGGGAAGTTCGCATAAAAAATGCAAATGAAATCAATTAGGTTTCGACAAATCACAAATCACAAAGAGCAAAGCCACTGAGATGAAGAAAATACACATTGAAGTTAAATGATAGAAGATACCAAATGATGAAGGAGAGCAAAGGAACCAAACATCAACAACGCCTCACCACAGGTTCCAGAGAATGAAGAAAAGTAAGGAAAGAGAAAAACCCTACGCAATGATCGCTCAAATGAAAATAAAGCCCAGAAAGGGAGGGGGTGGCAGCCAGACAATACTGAAATGAATGAAACACCGAACATGAGGGTCAGTCAGCGTCATAATTTATGGCGTGAGTTTAAGGCAATGTCGCCTCACTGTGTTAACTAAACACCCATTATCTCTTTTGTGTGTCACATCGAATAAAAAAAGCTGCTCCAAACTCACCCTTAGGGGCCCGAAGAAAGTTGTCATCTTTAGGATGCATTGTTACACACTTCAGGGAAGTATCATTGCACCATATGTGAGGTACATTTAAACACCTTCATTAGGGTGTCATTGCAACATATTCGGGGTACATTGTTACACTGTATTCAAATTGTGTCGCTGCAAGATGTTTCAACATCTTGCTCTACTGAGTGTTTCACTATTTCATGACATATGTTGGGATTTTGCAATGCTCCTTGTTGATCTAAAAATAATTTCACTGCAAGGATCAAGTTGTGGCAGATGGCAGCTAATGGTGGCCGATGGGTATGGCTGACGATGGTTGGCGGCTGCAAGAGAGTGAGATATTTGTTAGATCTATGGAGTAGAAGTATTGTCAGACTCCAGCTCCTCCGTCAATCTTCAGTCTTCTTCTAGCTCAAAATCTCCCCTATCTCAAGTGGTGGGTAGGGTTCCATTTATAAAGTATAGAAGATGTTATCTGTAAATAAGAAAGAAGTTCATACTACTCCATGACCAAAGAAAAATATGTTGAGATTTTANTGCTCTACTGAGTGTTTCACTATTTCATGACATATGTTGGGATTCTGCAATGCTCCTTGTTATTCTAAAAAGGATTTCACTGCAAGGATCAAGTGGTGGCAGATGGCAGCTAACGGTGGCCGATAGATAATGGCTGATGATGGATGGCGGCTGCATGAGTGTGAGATATTTATTAGATCTATGGTTTAGAAGTAATGTCAAACTTCAACTCCTTCAATCTTCAGACTTCTTCTGACTCAAAATCTCCCTTATCTCAAGTGGTGGGTAGGGTTTNTGCTCTACTGAGTGTTTCACTATTTCATGACATATGTTGGGATTCTGCAATGCTCCTTGTTATTCTAAAAAGAATTTCACTGCAAGGATCAAGTGGTGGCAGATGACAGCTAACGGTGGCCGATAGATAATGGCTGATGATAGATGGCGGCTGCATGAGTGTGAGATATTTATTAGATCTATGGTTTAGAAGTAATGTCAAACTTCAACTCCTTCAATCTTCCGACTTCTTCTGACTCAAAATCTCCCTTATCTCAAGTGGTGGGTAGGGTTTCATTTATAGAGTCTAGAAGATGTTATCTATAAATAAGAAATAAATTCAAACTAATCCTGTCGACAACACAAAGACTACCTCGATGAATGGTATTTGGTGAATATTTCAGTGTCTTATGATGTCAGAATTAAGTGATCATAGGCTTGTTAAATTTGTCTTNTATCTATAAATAAGAAATAAATTCAAACTAATCCTGTCGACAACACAAAGACTACCTCGATGAATGGTATTTAGTGAATATTTCAGTGTCTTATGATGTCAGAATTAAGTGATCATAGGCTTGTTAAATTTGCCTAGCCAAAAGACTTGGTTTGATAATAGGCTTGTGATACTTGCAAACTAACATTTCAAATATGTAATGAAAACTTACAAAAGTTATTTATTACCTTGATCTAGGCTTGATTTTACTTAGAATGGACCAATTTTTGGATTGTTTAGGTCTGTCTCATTGAATTGATCAATTTGACTGTAAGTTTGCTGAGATTGAAATTCAGGATGATTTATTTAAATTTTAAATTTTATTTATTTTAAAAAAAAATTTATGATTCGTTTCATATCGCAATATTCTGTCAAATGATAAATTTGGATGTGTTTTCTTGCCTTAAAAATATTCATTTTTCTNGATGATTTATTTAAATTTTAAATTTTATTTATTTTAAAAAAAAATTTATGATTCGTTTCATATCGCAATATTTCTGTCAAATGATAAATTTGGATGTGTTTTCTTGCCTTAAAGATATTCATTTTTCCAAGTATAATATCTATTTGGTTTATATAATTGCAATATTTCTCATTTTATTTGTGTAGTTGTTTTTTTAATCTTTGCTATGCATAATATTGATACTATTTGTAATTTACATAACATTTTTTTATAATTTCTACAAGTATAGTAGTTTGAGAATTAATAAAGATAAGGCTATCATTTGTTTTACCAAGTCTGTTTATTTGGATCTTCATAATTATTTATGTGAGATTAGTTGTTTCCTATTGAAACTTTTACCTTGGTACTACATAGGTTTGTCTATTAAATCTTCTAAATTGGCTGCTTCTGCTTATTATAAGTTGTTAAATAAATTACAAATTTAGTTTGCCGGTTGGAAGCTTCACAATTTTTCTTTAGCTTGTAGATATCAATTAANTTATTTATGTGAGATTAGTTGTTTCCTATTGAAACTTTTACCTTGGTACTACATAGGTTTGTCTATTAAATCATCTAAATTGGCTGCTTCTGCTTGTTATAAGTTGTTAAATAAATTACAAATTTAGTTTGCCGGTTGGAAGCTTTACAATTTTTCTTTAGCTTGTAGATATCAATTATTGAAACAAACTATCTTGAGTTATATTTACTATTGGTTTCGTGCTAATAATTTTCCTGAAAGTTTGAGGAAAAAGATTACTTCAATATGTCACAATCTTCTTTAAATTAATGGCTATTCTTCTAAGCTTCACACTATTTCTTGGCTTAATACTTCAAAACCTAAGAAAATCTAAAATTATTAAGTGGTTTTTTAAAGTTCCTTCTATTTTAGGTTGTTGGTTCTTTAATCATTATGTTTCCATATGGTTTGAGCATAGTAGTAGCTCTACCTCTTTTTGGAATGATCTGGTTTAAGTGCTTTTAGAATTAGACATTGTTTGCTATTTCAAAATACTTCCCAAAGTTCAATTTTTTTTTTATTTTGACCCTTAGTTCAATGGTAGTTCTCTTTTTGAGAAATTTGGTAATAAGGTTTAAAGTTGCTTTAATATTCCTACTTTTTCTAAAGTAGGTGATGTGATTCTTATTGATAATTGCAATTTTTCCNTCAATTTTTTTTTTATTTTGACCCTTAGTTCAATGGTAGTTCTCTTTTTGAGAAATTTGGTAATAAGGTTTATAGTTGCTTTAACATTCCTACTTTTTCTAAAGTAGGTGATGTGATTCTTATTGATAATTGGAATTTTTCTTCCTCTTGTGTTATTCCAAAGGCTTGTATGAGATATATTCTGAAGATTCCTTTTAAATTTAGTTATATTAATTGTCTTTGGAAAAGGCATGATAAGTTTGCTCATAAATTCATTTATAATCTTATCATTGATAACTCTTATTCAATAAAATGGTACAAGTATGTTTGATTTAAAAGTTTCTCCTTTAAATTTGCTATCATTGCTTGGAAATTTTAGTTTATGGTATGAAAAATTGTGATAACTTGACTGTTAAATGCACAATTATAAATTTGTGCTGTGTTTTATATTTGCATCATAATGAATCACACAATCTTCTATGCTTTTAATATTACTTTTCACATTTCTTATTAAAAATATTTATTCCTTATGGGAATTCATGTCTTTTAAGTGGTAACATGCTATATATTCTTTCTCAAGTGGATTCTATTGATTATAGTATTATTCAAAGATTTTAATTATTAGCTACCCATGTTACTTCATATTACAATTGAAAGGAGAAGAAAGATAAGATTTTCAATAATTCATTCTTTTTGATTGATGTCTTGGTTTTAAAATTCATGAGATGATTAAGCGAAAAAGTAGATGATTGAAGTTCAAAGACAATGTTCATGTTTTTATTAAATATCATTATTTGCTTTTTTTATTTTCCTGCTTCAGATTTTATTTCTACTGTTTTGCTATGATTCTCTGTTTTTCTTCCTTTGATTATTTTTTTCTTACCTAGTTGGTTTTTTGTTTTTTCGCGATATCTTATATTCTTGTTGCTCAATTGGGTGGTTTCCACTTAGTGGCATGCTTTATTGATAAGTTTTGTTTTTATTCCTTGATTTTTTGTTTTTGTTGAATTTGGTTAGAGTGGTAATAATCTCTATCCTTCTTTATAATTCAACCAAATCTGATTATACTTATATATTTTTAATCTAAGAGGAAATAATAATATATGGTAGATGTCTCTTGTTGTTGATTGTGGTTGTTAGTTGCTAATAATGTCTATCTAGTTGGTGTTGAAGTTATGGTAGTGTTGCTTTACTATTTTGATGTTGTTCCATTCTTTTGTCTTTTATAATCTTTACTGTTGATAAGTTGGGTGATTTCTCTAATGGTAGACTTTATTGATAAGGTTTTGTATTCCTTAATCTTAAATATTTGCTAAGTTGATTAGAAGTGCGACAATCTCCATTCATTACTATAATCCAACCGGATCTAAAAATATTTTATCTATTTTTTAATCTTGGAGGAAATTATAATATCTTCTTGTAGGCAAGTTCTGAGCTCAAGTTTGATGGCCAATCATTTTCTACTTATTTATATTGGTTTTTACCTCTTGCTTTTATGTATTTGTTCCTAGTTTAGTTAGATTATTTTTTTGATTGTTGTGATTCTCTCTTGTTTGTATTCTTTGAAGGCTTAGAAAATGAATATTGATCTTTGAAGGCTTAGAGCTGATTTACTTGTTGCTATTAATTCTGGATATATGTTGCTGTTCATAATAGTTGTTCGTTGTTGATGAAGCCCTTATAGTTGGTGTTGAAGTTACTGGCATTGTTGCTTTACTATATTCGGAGGTTATAATATACTGAAGCAGAAAGTAAGATTTTTTCGTCCTTATTTGATAAATATCGTATCAGATTTTAATTTGTAAAATCTTAACATTTATTTTTTTTCGAATACACACCAAGTTGCAACGCGATTTAAATAAATATTTTTAAATAGTCTATAGTTCTTGACTCATGCTAGCGAGTCAAGCTGACTCGTGAGAGCTCGGCTCAATAAGTGGCTCGTGAACTAAGTTCGATACAAGTCAAGCTCAAGCTAGTCCCATTTCAACTCTTTGTTTGTGAGCCTGTTCATTTTAAAAAAAATATATTAATATTATATATATTTAAAATATGTTAAATTTGAAAGCTTTATTTTTAAAAGTATTAAAATTATTAGAAAGAATAATATTTTATATTTTATATTGAATATTTTAATATTATTTTTTTTTTCTAATTATTCAATCTATTTTGCTATTTTATTATAACATTATCTTAAATTAAAATTATTTTCTTTTTCATAATAAAAAAAGTTGGTTCATTAGCCGGCCTAAACTCACAACTGGATAAAATTAATAGTTTAAACTCAAATTGAGTGTGACCACTCATGTGCCATTAGACGGTCCAGATTAAATCCCACCGAAATCAATTAACTTCATTTTTACCCCCGCGCTGGATTATTATCATCCGTCCAATCCAAATCAAAAATATCGACGGCCACAATTTCAAGAAGGAACTGAGCGGACTCCGCACCACAGTCGTTATGCGCAGGCAAAGGCGGGTGAGCATCTTCCCCGTCCACAATAAATGTTTTGCCGCTCCCCCCTCCATCTCTCTCTCCCCCTTCTCCTACATTCCCAGATCTCCGAGCTCACTCGCAAGACCAGATGAAACCCTAACCCTGCATCGACCGAATCAAAGCAAGAGAGGTCCAAAATCTCGAGATGGCGTGGTATAACGGCGGATTGAAGGGCTACTGGAAGCGGAGGGCATATCAGCGGATGGACTTCGAAGGAGGCACCGGCGGCAGGAGATTGAGAAGGAGCAAAAAGGTTGTCCTCGGGGGCGGCAAGAGGCAGCGAATCTGGCGCTTTAAAGTATCGCCGAGGCTCCGATTCCTACGGGTTCTGTCACCCAAGCGGCTTATCGCAGGGATCCGAGACGCGTATGTTCGTATGATGCTTGCGTTCGCAAGCTCCGGCGCGATCGCTGGATATGGGGGCGATGGGTTTGGGGGATTCAATGCGCCGCATGTGAAGGAGTACGACGAACGGATGATAATCGAGATCTACAAGTCGCTCATGACCGAGGGCAAACTTATTGCTTCAGGTGTTGGGGGTGTCGTACCCTCAAGCAAGCTTGTCGTGCGGCGTTAGGTCTGATTTGTCTCTCTATTCTTCTTAGTCTTTCTGCTTACTGTGTTGTTTCCATTCATAGCTGAAAAAAAATTAAAAAAAAAATGGAACCCTTCTAGTTTTGTTCTGTTTGCGTTTAACCATTGAAGAATGGAAGATGACTGGAACCCTGTTGCTCTGTTTCCATTCATTCAAGCTATGGTGGAGACGAGGGAAAAAAAAAAATTGTATCGGATCCATTGTTAAAGCTGATTACTGTTTTGTACTAGATAGATGTATTTTAATAATGGCCGACGAAGGGAAATCGGATCAATTTTTTTCGTTAATCGGATAATTTTTAATCTTGATTAGCAGCCAGTATTTCCTTTTCTATAATTTAATTAACGCGAAATGTTATGAATTGCTAAAACCAATGACGTTGCAATAAAACTCACGATTGGCCATCGTACTATTAATAAATAGATTCTAGCTGTTGGGGTAACTTCGGTGTACCTGCTGTAAAAAAAAACATTTTTTTTTTTTTTGACATTTTAAATTTTGTTTGGATCAGTATAAATTGTTTATCTGAAATTATTAACTACAGGATTTAACTCGGATTCTGCGTTCAATGTAAAAACTAATTATGTTTTCAAATAAATTGCTCAAACACAATTTTTAAATAAAGAGATGATGTTTTTAAATACCGTCGCAGCCGATAAGCTGCCCCAAACTAATTAAGGATCTGTTTGGGGCAGCTTATAAGTGCGGGCGGCATTTTTAAAACGCCGCCGTACTGTTTGGTTCGCGCGTTTCACCAGTTTATCTGAAACTACGTTTGGGTTTTTACACTAAATACAGGTCATGGGTAGACCCTTGCAGTCGGCCCGAAAGCTGCGTTTCAGGATAAACAGTTTATCATGAAACGCACAAGCTGGAGTGAGAGCAGTAAATTTTTTCAATATTTGTAAGCTCATGTGCTTCAGATGATATGACCCATAAAAGTTGTGAAAATAAAGGGAATGCGAAGTAGATAATATTAAATAAATTTGGTATAACATGATATTTGTTGATGTGGCCTTATCACATCAGATTTTGTGATGGCGTGGATTACAGACTAAGCTCCACTAGAGCTGTGATTTTATCTCAAAGATTTTTAACCACTTCAAAAATTAATTTGAGTTTTGATTTGGATTGAGACTGGTCAAAATAAATGAATTGACTTGCAAGCTAAAATTTTAGATTGAATATTTTTTAGCTGATTTTAACATGACAACAGCTACATTAAAATCATCTCGCTAACAACCTAAGCAATGTTAAAATTGTGGATTTAGCGAGTTCAGCTCGAAGATCTTTAATTGCTTAAAAATTGATTAAATTTTTTTGCTCGGATCAAGATTGGATCGAAATAAAAGAACCAAGATCTGAGCCAAATTTTTTATTAAATTTTTTTTAGCCGATTTTGAGCTCAAAACTGGATCGTCAACATGCCTAACTAAGTTAAGAGTGGTCGGTCACAAACAACTTCTTTTCTCAATCACCACCCATACCCTGCATATGGTATTTGATAGCTAGTGTTTGTTGGTTAAACCGGTTTGTCAACCTGATGACCAAAATCCAACAAAAGAAACCCACCCGAAAATACAACTTTCCGTTGTTCGTGAACATCGCGTGTTTGACTTGTTAAGTAGCTCGTGTTTGGCTCGTCTGCCAAGTAACACAAACAAACATTTGTTTGCTCATGTTCAACTCGTTGGTCTAGTTCGAATCAAAGAATTATTTATATTATTTATTAAATGATATATTATTTATATTTATATCTAAATTTAAATCATAATAGCTCATATGGTCATTTAACTATTTTTCTTCTATTACAAAGAGTTAATGCACACCCTATATTTATTTTTTTAATAAACTTTAATGAGTCAATTTTAAGCAGAGCATAGGCTGAATATAAAAATGAATATTTATATCGAGCCTAACAAGAACACATCGTTCACGAACCGACACAAGTCGATTTCAAACACTAATAATCNTTGTCAACCTGATAACCCAAATTCAACAAAAGAAACCCACCCGAAAATACAACTTCTCGTTGTTCGTGAACAGCTTGTGTTTGACTTGTTAACTAGCTCGTGTTTGGCTCGTCTGCCAAGTAACACAAACAAATATTTATTCGCTCATGTTCAACTCGTTCTAGTTTGAAACAAAGAATTATTTATATTATTTATTAAATAATATATTATATATATTTATACCTAAATTTAAATCATAATGACTCATGTGGTCATTTAACTATTTTTCTTCTATTACAGAGAGTTAATGCACACCCTATATTTATTTTTTTAAGAAACTTTAATGAGTCAATTTTGAGCAGAGCATAGGCTGAATATAAAAATGAATATTTAAATCGAATCTAACAAAAACACATAGTTCACGAACCGACACGAGTCAATTTCAAACACGAATAATTTGAAACGAGCCAAACTTGAGCTCACTCATTTTCAGCGCTAATAGAAGGAATTTGGTAACAGGGACCTAGCAATAGGAACTGAGCGGCAGTAAATCGACAGCTGGATATTGAGAGATTGGATGTCAGGATATGTTGGGCCTGCTGGAATCTGCTTTAAACCATAGAGACCTCTTATTGGTTCATACAAATGGGAGCAGAAGTTGTTGATTTTAGAAATACATTCAGAAGCAATAAGTAAGATTGTTCGTAGCGTGAGGCAAGACCACGCTACGAAAAGTCGTCGCACTGAGCTAATTTTGTTCGTCGATGTTGAGGAAGAATAGGATGGACCTGAGTGTAGTTCCCAACTCCCTAACTAGAGGGAAGCCGTTCAAAAAGNATATATATATATATGATGTTTACTAGAAAATTCACGGCAGTAGAGTAATTTATTATTATCTTAGTGTTGCACGAGAATTCAACACACTCAGATAAAAAAAAAACAATCAATAATGACACCATAAGTTTTTACGTTGAAAACTCTCAAAGAGAAAAAACCACAAGGCCTAGGCAAGATGGTAAAATCCACAATAAGTTGATGATTGCAAAAACCACTTGTTTCACAGACGGAAAATGATTATTAGGCTTTCTAAGTTACAACGTCAACTGGCGACTTCTGGACGATGGTGATCAGTGGTGATTGGTGGTGATTAACAGTTGTCAGCGATCAACGATGGTCAGTGGTGATGGATGACAACTGTAATGTTGGACGGCGATTGACAGTAATTAACGGCGATCCGCAGCGGTTGGCGGTGATCGACGACAGTCGTCGGTGGTCGACGATGGCCGACGACGATTAACGGTGACAGGGGTGGTGCTGGAATTCTACTCCTCAAAGTTTTAAGCTTTCTCTCAAGCCCATAACCCCCTCTCATGAGAGGGGTGAGACTTTATTTATAGGTTATGGAAGCAATTAATGCATAAATATGAACTACTATGATTGAATAGTCCGGAGNTCTCATGAGAGGGGTGAGACTTTATTTATAGGTTATGGAAGCAATTAATGCATAAATATGAACTACTATGATCGAATAGGTTTTCTTCTATCAGACGGTGTTTGATGGACATTTTAGCACCCGAACGATGTCAAAATTGTGCAATGTTAGACTCGTTGGATTCAACTTGTCGAGACGCTCGATTCGATTATAGGCTTGCTAGATTCGACATTTGTTTAACCTTCTAAATATGTCTGGAAAACTTTCAAGTGTGGCTTAATGACTTGATCTGATTTTGATTTGACTTGTAATGGACTAATTTTGGTAACATTGGGTTCTTTTTGTGAAGTCGGTCAATTTAACTATAAGTCTGTTGAAATCAGAATTATGGATAAGTTTTTCTCAAGATTTGAATATTTCTTGCTCAAAAAACCTCGTCGAGATCTATGTCGTGCCTTGAGATTCATGTCAAATGATGGAGATTTACTAGAATATATAACCTCTCCTTGCTCAAGCCGCAAACCCTTCGGTATCTATAACACATGAGTAAGCTGAGGGGCCAATTTCGACGGTTATGCTACCCTCAACCATATAAGGGACGGAGCCCTGCATAGTAATATTGACGTCTATCATGTGCTCCATCTGATGGTGTAATTTAACGCCACCGCATTTCGTGTCACCTTGCTCACATGGGAGCTAGGAAAAAATTAGAATAATGGAGGAGAAAGCGAGGTTTACTTGAATAGTACGACAACATTACTTTCATCATACAATAGCATTACTCTATTGTTTGGCTTGGAGCCATAACGTTGACGTTGTGAGACCAAGTTGAGAACCTTGTTGCCTAAGAGTAGTAATGTTTTTCAAGCAACATGTCCTTAAGTTCAAGTGCCACGATCATGATCCCAACAACAACACCCTTAATACCTAGAGTATGTTTTATTACCAAAAGCCACAAATTTAATCCTAACACCATAGGCTTACGACGTTTCCCACGTATGCCTAGTGCCACAAAGATATTCTTAGTTCCATGCTCATAGGCCTTAAGCCTATTTAGCCATGAACCACCACTCTATTGACAAAGCGACAACAATGTGCTCTCTATATCTAGTGCCTTGATGTCAAGATCTATCTTAGATTTTAATCTCTCGAGACACGCAACAATGCACCTTGCTTGTTGTAGTGCACTGACTTTGGGTTTACAAGTCATCTAGTTGTTTGGCTATGCCGAATAAGGTTAATCTCCTATCCCTTATAGGTTGAGGACATAGGGGTTTCCACCTTAGACAACTACTTTTACCCTTAATGGAGATGATAACCCTTGCTTGCTAACTAGCTCGTTAGTCATGTCTTGCTTTAGCAAAACAAAACCATATTTTATGTGTTAAAAATGACTTTATCGTTGCGGTGGTGTCTTTTGGCACTACGGTGCCAACCGCTTTTCATCCAAAACTCATATGTCTGCTTGTTTCATGACTCATTTGTTGCATTAGTGCTTTGCCTATTTTTATCTTATTTCCTTATGCATTTGCCCTGCATTTTTTATTTTGTGTATGCTTTTTGCTATTTCCATAATATCAACTTTTGGTGTCTATGATTTAAGGCTCGCCTTGAAGCACCAAATTTTATATAGCATGTGTTATGCTCGTATGCATGGCTTGCTTTTCTAGATGAGTTCATTATGCCACATATTGGACTAGTCTTATGAGTCTTCACTCTTAATGGTGGGATCCGTAGTAAACCCTACAATTGACCTATGATATTGATGGGATAATGAGTATCACCTAACAGATTATCTAAACAAGTGATATGAATTATCGTAGTATTATCAAATCTTATAGAATTGTTCCAAGCATATAAGTGAAATAAAATTTATCATAGATTTGGCGAGTATTATTCTGCTTAAGTAATGAAAATGGAGATAGCCTTAGAGACATCATCAAGATCCTATAAGGATGCACTTAGTCCGTGCACTACATGACCTTCACTTAGGTGATGAATACACAATACCTTATAGATGCTTCTTTAGATTTAGGGTTTGGGTGTGGTAAGAATTTTTATATGCAAAGTCGTAGTGTCTTGTGCTAGTGTTTTGGCCATTACATTTTAGCTTATTGCTTTTGTGTGTTTATTGAGTTTAAGGTATACACACTTGTATCTATGGGGTGTTTTTATTGTAGGGAGTTATGTCCAAAATAAAGGAGCATAATTTATATGTTTACCTAATGCATATTTGTAGGTGATGCTTAGTTCTCCTCAAGTCATATTTATTTATTTAATTGCTTCATGATATATACATATGTTAACTTTAATGTTACAAATTGAGTCCTTTTTTAGACTTTTTTTTTATATGCCTTCTAGATTTTTTGAAGGGTCTATACTATAAATAGTATACGTGCATGTGTCCTCGAGGAGCTTGGAGTATGAAACCGTGTGGCAAGGATCAAGAGAAGTTTGTGCATGCCTCACACATTAATTCCATTTTGCTTTTGTTGTATAGACTTAGGGTCTGGTGTGTATATGTGAAAA
Organism: Phalaenopsis hybrid cultivar; assembly: GCA_002079205.1. NCBI lineage: Eukaryota > Viridiplantae > Streptophyta > Magnoliopsida > Asparagales > Orchidaceae > Phalaenopsis > Phalaenopsis hybrid cultivar. The sequence continues at coordinate 371,193 of JXCR01095711.1, read as the reverse complement.
CTGACCATAATTTTCTCTTTTTTTGTGGTATATATTATCGACCTAGTAGCATCCGGCCTTTTATTATATTTATTATTTTTCTATGCTTGATTTATATTGCATAGTGTGTCGTATTTACTTTTTTTTTTAACGTCTTGTTTTGTGTGGAATTACAGTTGCACTTAGCTCTTAGGATTAAATCTTAAGTTTCAAAAAAAATTCTAATTTTAAAGGTTTATCCTAATAAAAATTTGGTTTAAAATAATTAATTTTAAAATGAGCATTTTACTTACCTATATGGCCTCCAGGTCAATTTTAAAATGGATTTGTATTATATCAGCATCACTCATGTCAAATATAATTGGGCCTTCACACATTAAGCTTTTAGATAATTTGCACTTATTTTTCGTGGCCAGCGGAGAAGTGTTCTTATTTATTTTGCTTGACTATTCAAATAAGTCTTTTCAGTTGAGTGGTTAATTAACATGATCTGAGTGCCAAAGGTTTTCTTATCCAAGACAGGGTCATAATTCTTTTATGCGGTGGTTTAGTTCTATGAACTCGATTGTTATTTTCATTTTCACTATGTAGGTTTCCTCGTCATATGCGTGGTAAGTATAAGCTTTACTCTTGTCTTTGCTGTCTAATTAGGGTCATATGAGCTTAGGCATCTTTTTCTTATGATTGTAGGTCTATTAAACTTATTGGATGAAGCANTAAGTATAAGCTTTACTCTTGTCTTTGCTGTCTAATTAGGGTCATATGAGCTTAGGCATCTTTTTCTTATGACTGTAGGTCTATTAAACTCATTGGATGAAGCAACACTTGTTGCTAACAAGTAGTTCATTGTCGTGTTGAGTCGACTAACTTCAGAACTCAATATTCTTAGGATTTTAGTAGCCTAAGATGTTGGATCCATGGAGTCCTAACTTTGTTACCTCTACTTATCTAGGATTTTTTTACTTACCAATTGGCCGCCCAATTTTTGTCCTGTCGTACTTCTTATTGAGTCTTTTGTAGTCATTTTGTATGTTCTTTTATATTAAAAGGCAGTTATTTTCTTAGGTTGCNACTAACTTCAGAACTCAATATTCTTAGGATTTTAGTAGCCTAAGATGTTGGATCCATGGAGTCCTAACTTTGCTACCTCTACTTATCCAGGATTTTTTTACTTACCAATTGGCCGCCCAATTTTTGTCATATCGTACTTCTTATTGAGTCTTTTGCAGTCATTTTGTATGTTCTTTTATGTTAAAAGACGTTTATTTTCTTAGGTTGTATTGATTCATCATCTGTTTGATAGCCTAATTTTACCTTGACTACAAAAGGTTTCTTCTATTGAATTGATGAAGCCATCCATGTTGACCTATTATTTGGTATTCTAAAAGCAAGCATAACACATTAATCGAAAGTTTTCCTGGCTATCCCCTAGGATATAACTCACCATGATATGTTACCTTAGAGGGGCCCTATTGAACCCNATCTGTTTGATAGCCTAATTTTACCTTGACTACAAAAGGTTTCTTCTATTGAATTGATGAAGCCATCCATGTATACCTATTATTAGGTATTCTAAAAGCAAGCATAACACATTAATCGAGAATTTTCCTGGCTATCCCCTAGGACATAACTGATCCTGATATGTTACCTTAGAGGGGCCCTATTGAACCTAAAAGAAAAAATGAATTTGATTTTACTCTGGTTTCATCTATGACGACTTTTGTAAGCCTAATTTCTCTCACTGTTACTTTTGAAATGAAGGTTGCTTGAAAAGGAAGATGCNTTGAACCTAAAAGAAAAAATGAATTTGATTTTACTCTGGTTTCATCTATGACGACTTTTGTAAGCCTAATTTTTCTCACTGTTACTTTTGAAATGAAGGTTGCTTGAAAAGGAAGATGTAAAAGTGGCTAATATAATGAAAATCACATGAAGGAGTCCAACTATATATGTATTATAACAACATCAGAGCAAAGCTAGTGGGGGAACCCCAATTGGCCCACTATTGCTCTGCTCATGACTGTAGCCTTCGATGAATTGAATAATTGATTTAAATCATCGCATTTTAGAAAGGATTAAATCGCTGGAACGATAACCTCATCTGCTTCGTTGCAATCCTCGAGGATAGGATGCGAATCATATGGTGGGCCAATTCTGCATGGCAGCCCAACTAATGAATGCCCTGAATCGCTTTCAAGTGCCTGCAGCTGGACTGATATTTTAATTGCATGTATTCGATGGCTCAGGAACTCACATTTAAGACCAACTGTTAAGTTGCCTTTTAATGCTCGTCGTCTAGTAATTGTCCGATAAACTGGAATCTCTCTCCATTTGACCTTCCGGCCATCATTTATATCTTTGGAGATATTTTATTTATTGAAGTTAAATAGTTTCGGAATATTAAGATATGAATTAAAAAATTATGAAATTTTAAATTTTTTAAATATATTTATTGTTTTAAAGAGTGGTGGCCATTTAACAAATTGAAATCTTTCAGCATGGATCTAGAAGTGTAATATGAATCTCGAAATAATTATTTCAACAGAAAATATTCAAACTTCAATTAAAACTCATTCATAACTCTGATCTCAGTAAGCTTGCAACTAGACTATCGGACTCGACGAGACAAACTCAATGACATTAAAGTTGGTCTAATCCGAGTCAAATCAAGCACAAATCAGGTTGTCTAGCCAATTTTGGAAGTTTTTAGTGCCTAATTGGAATGTCAAATGGATTCTAAATCTCACAAGCTTATAATTAAATTAAGTGTCTCAACAAGTTCTACAAGCCCAAGATCTCTAAATTCTGATATCATTAAGAGCTAAAATGTTCATAGAACGTCATCTAATTGAGGGAACCTCTCCAAGTCGTCTCATGTGGTGGTATAGATTCCTTACTTTTATGTGGGGAGGTTTCTTTTAGACTCAATAAATAGAGTCCTACCCCCTTAATGAAAGAGGAGCTATAATTGAGGCTAAAGGACTGAGAAGAAGGAACTAAAGCACTATGTCATTTATGCACAAAGGATCCCACGAACGCTTCTCGTTCCAGCAGATGCCGACCACCACTGACTACTGCTCGTCAACCAACATTGACCGCTATCGACCGCCCCTAACTCATTGCAACGAAGCTCCTTGCAAAATCATGACTTGCGTTGTGGAATCCAAGCATACATTATAGAGTAATCAATCACCATGCAGAGTAACAACCAACTTTTCGAAGTAATGAGGTATTCTATTAAACAACGCACCCTGACGACGGTGTGGAAATATGCTCTATAGACGGTGTAACAACATCCAAAAGAAAGTGCAACACATATCCCACATATTGTGTAGCAATGCACCTTAAAGATGATGTAATGATGCGCCCTGAATTCGGTGTAACATCTTTCTCTAAATACGACGCAACAATGCTCCCCTTATTCAGTGCAATGACACACCTAACGTACGATGCAAATGATGTCTTTCAAAGAAAGTGTAACAATACATCCCACAATAACTGCTTAGAATCGTTGTACTCAAGATACTGTTGGGTAATATTGAGACCCGGTCCACCGAATTTAATTAGCTTCTTAATTAAGTATCTCACATACCGCTCACCTACCTACCACCTACCGCTCTAATGGTTTCTATAAATAATCTCTTTTGGTTTAAAGGAAATGCAAGCCAAGCCAAGAAAAACCAAGCAGGACCAAGCCAAGTCATCTTGAGAGCTAACATAAAGAGAGGAAGAGATAGAGAGAGAAAGGGAGAGAAGAAACTAGAGATAATTATTTTTGTAAACGTTGAGGCACTCGTCGGTGTAATTCCTCGAAGTAGTAAAATCCTCTGCAGCTTCATGGACGTAGGCAAATTTGCCAAATCACGTAAATCTGTGTGTCGCTCTGGTGTTTTTTTGCGTGCAATTTTTCTCGTTACATTTTTCGCTTTATTGCCATCGTTTTTCACAACAACTGATATCAGAGCTTTGGTTTGAATCTAAGGAAGAACGATAGGCAGAGACGAAGTGATGACATCGGGGATCGAGAAGTTCAATGACACATATTTTGCTTATTGGAGGATGCAGATAGAGGACTACCTCTATGGGAAGAAACTTCATCTTCTGTTACTAAGAAAGCGACTAGAGAAGATGGACGAGCGGAATGGAATCTGTTGGATCAACAGGTTATGGGGGTTATACGATTAACCCTGCAGAGATCGGTTGCCCATAACGTCATCAAGGAGAGGACTACTGTAGATCTCGTCGCGGCTTTATCAGGTATGTATGAAAAGCCATCGGCGAGTAACAAGGTGCATTTGATGAAAAAGTTATTCAACTTGAAGATGGTGGAATGTGTCTCTATTGCACAACACCTGAATGATTTTAATACTAGCACAAATCAATTGTCGTCTATTGAAATTGATTTTGATGATGAGATACGTGCACTGATATTGTTGGCTTCATTGTCAAATAGCTGGGAAGCCATGAGGATAGCAGTTAGCAGTTCTGCAGGTAAATTCAAGCTAAAATATGTTGATATTCGCGATTTGATTTTGGCTGAGGAGGTGAGCAAGAAGGATTCTGGCGAGGCATCGTGTTCAAGTTCGGCGCTGAATATTGATTCCAGAGGGAGATCACATGATATGAACTCAAACAAAGGAAGATCAAAATCAAAGTCTGGTCAACAAGCAACCTGTTGAAATTGTGGCAAGGCTGGTCACATTAAAAGGAACTGCATGAATCCTAAGAAGAAGGAGAATAATGGCGCTAATGTTGTAACTGAAGAAATACATGATGCATTATTGTCGGTAATTCACAGTTCTATTGATGATTGGATACTGGATTCAGGGGCTTATTTCCATACATCTTCCCACAATGAGTTAATGCAAAATTTTGTTGCAGGTAACTTTGGGAAGGTACATCTGGCTGATGGAACAGCTCTAGACGTGATGGGGATGGGAGACGTTGATATTGCACTCTCTAATAAGAGCAAATGGACATTGAAAAAGGTCAGACAAGTTTCTGAGTTGAAGAAAAACCTCATCTTTGTTGGGCAGCTCAATGAGGGTGGTCATTCAGTGGTGTCCTCAGAAAGCACCTGGAAGGTTACCAAAGGAGCATTAGTAATGGCTCGGGGTAAGAAAACTGACACACTATATATGTCTACGTGTTTACTCAGACATGGACATATGAGTCAGAGGTGCATTATGGGGAAGCAGAAAATGGTCCATTTCTTGAAAAGTGGCAGAGCGTCAAAGGAAGGAAAATCAGACCTTGTACATACAAATGATGGAGAAACACAGAGTTATGAAGAAATCTTGCAAGATAAGAATTCGAGCAAGTGAGAGCTGACCAATAAGAAGGAGATAGATTCCCTGTTAGGGAATCAGATTTAGGAGTTGACAGAACTTTCACTAAGGAAGAAGACATTGTACAACAAGTGGGTGTAACGAGTGAAGACTGCACTTGATGGCAATAAGAGGTACAAAACTGAGCTTGTTGAAAATGACTTTCAACAGGGGCAGGATATTGCTCATGCAGTGGGAGTTGTAAGCATATACAAGAGTAACCCAGGAAAGAACTTGGTGGTATGAGGCTACGTTGACGTTGATATGTCAACTGAGGGTGTTACTCGTGAGAAACTGAAGTTGTGCTCAACTTCAGCTGATCTTTTGATATGAATATGGGGGCTTTGAGTTGCAGAGGTGGAGGATATCATGTTTGAGGAAAAAGTCGGTACAACTAATAGATGATGCAACTAGTAGGTAATGCATTAAGTGTCCCAGTCTCTAAATGGGAGAATTGTTGGGTAATTTGGAGACCCGGTCCACCAAATTTAATTAGTTTCTTAATTAAGTATCCCATCTACCGCTCACCTACCACATCCCACCTACGGCTCACCTACCTCTCACATACCGCNAGACCCGGTCCACCAAATTTAATTAGTTTCTTAATTAAGTATCCCATCTACCGCTCACCTACCACATCCCACATACGACTCACCTACCTCTCACCTACCGTTCTCATGGTTTCTATAAATAATCTCTTTTGGTTTAAAGGAAATGCAAGCCAAGGCAAGAAAAGCCAAGCAAGACCAAGCCAAGTCATCTTGAGAGCTAAGAGAAAGAGAGGAAGAGAGAGAGAGATAAGGGAGATAAGAAAATAAAGATTTTTTTGTAAACATTGAGGCGCTTGACGGTGTAATTCCTCGAAGTAGTAAAATTCTCTGCAACTCCGTGGACGCAGGCAAATTTGCTGAACCACGAAAATCTATGTGTCGCTCTGGTATTTCTTTTGCGTGCAATTTTTCTTGTTCTATTTTTTGCTTTATTGTCATCGTTTTTCACAACATATACAACGATCTTTTGCGGACTCATGAAGCTCTTTTGTTGTAGTCCATCACTGCGACTTACATGACCACCTACAACCTACACGATGCACAACTCATGCAACTCCCATCTTCAACCATTATGGGTTATTGATGTTATCTCAACTCATGCAGTTCTTAACTTTGACCTCTACAACCTACGAACATTATCTCAACTCATATAACTCCCAACTCTGACAATGCTACCAACATATGTTATCTCACCTCATGCAACTCTGACCTACACAGCCTACATATGTTATCTCAGTTCTTGCAGCTAAATACTACGATGCTTGTGGCAGACCGACGTTTTTCATGCAAACATCTAAATCTCACATTACAAACTACCACCTTGACTTTCAACTACAATTCATTTAACAAGCAGGCACTAGAATCACTATCTACAACATTCTCGCCAAGCTAGTACCTCCATAACAATCAATTATGTCATTCCTTAATGTTACACAAAATGTAAATTTTATTGTGCTATTAAACGCTTGCGATCGTTTTATTATTTGGTCATCCACTTCTTATGGGTCTCTTCAAGGTTGGGATAGTGAAGAAATATCAATCATATTAAAAAATGAAAAATAATATTAATTGTCTTCTTGCTCTATTAGTGTTTGTATGTATTGGAAATGGCTAGCGGGTATTCTACCTCTTATGGGTTCATCTAGGTTTGGAGTAGCAAGCAAATAAAATAAAATAAAAACAAAGGTTATTTCTAAAAAAGGTTTTATCTTCATGCACCATTAGTTTGCTATGCAAAATTGAGATGACACGACATTTTCTCTACTTNTTGCTCTATTAGTGTTTGTATGTATTGGAAATGGCTAGCGGGTATTCTACCTCTTATGGGTTCATCTAGGTTATTTCTAAAAAAAGGTTTTATCTTCATGCACCATTAGTTTGTTATACATAATTGAGATGACACGACATTTTCTCTACTTAAAGATCATTAGCTTTAATTTTATTAGCTTCTTGAATTTAAAAGGAATGATGTCCATTCTATTCCAACGATGCCCTTAAATGCTATATTAAATGCTTTTATTCTTAAANTGCGTTTAGCGATCGCAGGAGCGAACGCCCAGACAAACGCAGACACGGCGTTTTGAAAACGCCGGACGCAGATAATAAGCTGCGTCAAACGGGACCTTAAAGATCATTAGCTTTAATTTTATCACCTTCTTGAATTAAAAAAGGAATGATGCCCATTGTATTTCAACGATGCCCTTAAATGCTATATTAAATGCTTTTATTCTTAATGATTTATACCTATTACCTGAATTTCATTATAATATTTTAGCACAAAGCATTAACGTTTTCAATAAAGTCATTATTTCCCATAGTTGTAAGAATATATTCTGGAATGATAATAAATATTTTTCATCTATTGAAATTATGTCTGCCATTTTAATAGTCAGATGAATGTTTCTCAGGTAATTTTATATGATTTAGACAGCATTCTTCTAGGTACATTTTTTTTTTTTGAAAAAATGCATATAATTTAATAACTAATAGTATTAGCGGGTAGGCCGCGGGAGTCGACCTGCGGTCTGCGTTTAGTGTAAAAATGGAACCGTGTTTCCGGATAAATAGACAAAATGCGCGATCCAAACTGTACCGCGACATTTTCAAATACGCCCCCGCACTTATAAGCTACCCAAACGGGCCCTTAATGTAGGCGACCGCTTTCTATGTGATGTTGCCTTAGAAAAAAAATGAAAGCACCATTATTTTTTATTTCACTATACACTTTAAGTTTAGTAATAAAATTAGTTTCTGATGTGAAATTTTTTTTTTCTTTGTTGCCCCAAATTTTGGATTGCTTTATAATTCATTCTCTTGACTTCATCCCGAGACANGGAATGATAATAAATATTTTTCATCTATTGAAATTATGTCTGCCATTTTAATAGTCAGATGAATGTTTCTCAAATAATTTTATATGATTTAGACAGCATTCCTCTAGGTACACTTTTTTTTTTTTTTTGGAAAAATGCATATAATTTAATAACTAATAGTATTATGTAGGCGGCCGCTTTCTATGTGATGTTGCCTTAGAAAAAAAATGAAATCACCATTATTTTTTATTTCAGTATACACTTTAAATTTAGTAATAAGATTAGTTTCTGATGTGAATTCTTTTTTTTTGTTGCCCCAAATTTAGGATTGCTTTATAATTCATTCTCTTTTTCATTATTTCGGCCATTGTTACTAATCTAAGTGGGGAAAAAAATTGTAGCATTTCAATCAGGATGGCTTGATAAAGTTAAGCAAGGTTAGTTTTTCTTCTTTAAGGTGCATTAATGAAAATATTGTGAATCGAGGTGGCTTAAAAATTTCTAGATGCACTGTCTATCTCACTCATTTCCATCATGAAAAATTTTCTACTTGCTAATTGACTTCCACTTTGTTTTCTTATTCAGCATTTTAACTAATGTTAGTTGGGCCCCCCTAATTTGGCTTTGAAAAGGCCACCACTAACCTAACCTAGTAAAATCTGTCATGGAATCTCAAAAAGCCCACAGTCAATTGTTTTTCCTGGGCTTCTACTACACATCATATATATATATATATATATA
>JXCR01095711.1:307728-355339 GCA_002079205.1 Phalaenopsis hybrid cultivar | reverse complement strand
AAAAGCTATGATGTGATTAACATATACAAAGAATCCCTTCATAATCATCTAAGGAAGATGACATACATGAGAGATAATTTGTATAAAGGAACAACTCATATAACATAATATTGAAGCATATATTTGCATTTTAAGTATAATGAGAGCACTAAATAGTAAAGCATTAATTATTTCAGTCCATCTATAAGAATTGTCCAAGAATTCAAACAAAGTACATTTAAGAGCATAGCTTTTGAACCAAATAGTCTTTCCAATTCACTTTCAAAACATCAAAATAGAGCGAATCATGAATATGTTGGTAAGAAAAACAAAAACTTTTGCCAATCTTGATGGAATTATTGATAGAAGATCCCAAAATGTGAATATTCAAATTGTATTGAACAATATAAGCATAGTCAATATAAGAGTAAATAAGCAATTGCCATGAATCATCCATAATGAAGTCTTGACTCTAGCAGTCAGAAAACAATCAAATCAGAATATCACCATATTTCTGAATTTCTTATTAATAGACTCCTAATTAAACCACNTGACTTGATTCACTACAGGAGTGTTGGCTATTAACATCTGTTTTAGTGTCGGAAAATTTTTGGCGCCTAATTTGGGTCAAAATTCTAGTGAACAGTAATTCTTACTTAATAGCATTGATATATCAAACGATAATACTGGCGCTAACTTTTTTGCATTAAAAAACGCCAACACAGAAGTCAACACACAAACCCTAAAATTATATGCTCACTTTTGCTAGCCTCATTCCCGCTTTTATTGTTTGGTTTACCTCTTCGGTTAAGGTTTCGGTGATGACTCTTCTCCATCAAACATCTGATGACTTTAAAGGCATTTGCACCTGCGACTTCACAGCTCTGCTGAGTATTCCTCCTATCTAATCTTATATCCAAGTAGGTAAAGTTTTTTTTCCCGTTTAAGTCCTTCACCTTCCGTATTTTTGTGGAATTTATGTTAGACATCTAATACATATGAATTGTGTGGTTTACATGAAAAAATTAGAAGTTTGGGTGCTAGACATGTAATACATAAGAATTGAGTTGAATGTATGTAAGATTGAAGGTTAGTTGTTGGATATCTAAATACATATAAGTTGAGTGGTTGGTATGGAAAAAATTGAAGTTTAGTGTTAGATATCTAATACATAAGAATTGAGTGAAAAGCAAGTAANTGACTTGATTCACTACAGGAGTGTTGGCTATTAACATCTGTTTTAGTGTCGGAAAATTTTTGGCGCCTAATTCGTGTCAAAATTCTAGTGAAGCATATTATGGACGAAGTAATGTCAGTAATTCTTACTTAATAGCATTGACTTATCAAACGATAATACTAGTGCTAACTTTTTTGCATTGAAAAACGCCAACACAGAAGTCAACACACAAACCCTAAAATTATATGCTCACTTTTGCTAGCCTCATTCCCGCTTTTATTGTTTGGTTTACCTCTTCGGTTAAGGTTTTGATGATGACTCTTCTCCATCAAACATCCAATGACTTTAAAGGCATTTGCACCTGCGACTTCACAGCTCTGCTGAGTATTCCTCCTATCTAATCTTATATCCAAGTAGGTAATGTTTTTTTTTCCCGTTTAAGTCCTTCCCCTTCTGTATTTTTGTGGAATTTATGTTAGATATCTAATACATATGAATTGTGTGGTTTACATGAAAAAATTAGAAGTTTGGGTGCTAGACATGTAATACATAAGAATTGAGTTGAATGTATGTAAGATTGAAGGTTAGTTGTTGGATATCTAAATACATATAAGTTGAGTGGTTGGTATGGAAAAAATTGAAGTTCAGGTGTTAGGTATGTAATACATAAGAATTGAGTGAAAACCAAGTACNTATAAGAATTGTCCAAGAATTCAAACAAAGTACATTTAAGAGCATAGCTTTTGAACCAAATAGTCTTTCCAATTCACTTTCAAGACATCAAAATAGAGCGAATCATGATTATGTTGGTAAGAAAAAAAAACTTTTGCCAATCTTGATGGAATTATTGATAGAAGATCCCAAAATGTGAATAATCAAATTGTATTGAACAATAAAGGCATAGTCAATATAAGAGTAAATAGGCAATTGCCATGAATCATCCATAATGAAGTCTTAACTCTAGCAGTTAGAAAGCAATGAAATCAGAATATCACCATATTTTTGAATTTCTTATTAATAGACTCCTAATTAAACCATNTGTGGTATGTATGTAAAAATTGGAGTTTAGATGCTTGATTTGTAATACATAACAAGTAAGTGGTGTGTGTAAAAAATTGAATGTCAAGTGTTGGACATGTAATACATAAGAAATCTGTGGTACGTATGTAAAAAATGAAGGTTAGATGTTAGAAATGTAACACATAAAAATGGAGTGATATGTATATATGTTAAAAATTGATCGTTAGGAGTTAGATATATGTATATGTGTGTGTTTGTTTATGTGCATGTGAATGTGTATCTATATATATGTGTATGTATGTGTACTTTAGCTGATATGTATAAACTTTTGTATGTATGTTTATGACCGTGTGCGTGATGTATCTTTTTTCATGTATATATAAGAGGGGAAATATGTAAAAATATGAAGGTTAGGCATTAGATATGTAATACAAATATAAAAATTGATTGAGTCATTTTCTTCTTGGATGAAATTTATTGTACATCTCTGACAAAACTTGATGAAATACCAAAGATTACTAAGATACTAGAACTAGTTTCAAGTCAACTTCCCAATTTCAGTGCTACGAAATTGGGCGAAGCAAACTATTTTACGGGATCTTCCATATTAAAGGATGAATTTGATTTTACAAAATTTTGATGACATGCATAATGAGAAGACTTTTTTAATAATATCTCAATACTATGACGGCGATTAAAAGCAAAAGTAAAGATAATGTTGAAGCAAGGTTGGATTTGAAAGAATATTGTAAGAGAAGGAGAATAAAACTTCAAGAGATAAATGCAGGTAAACTATTAAGCCTAAAGCTAAGTACTATCTCACAATGAAGAATAGTATGTGAATAGATTCATTCTATGAAATTTTCAGGTGGACATGTGACCAACTTTAGTTGTTATGTTGATTTGGAAATATGGAAGATATATGACAAAAAAATTCTAACTGCCACATTTTCTTAAATTGTTTACTGCTAACTGTATTTAGTGCTCTTCTAAATCAAAAACTTGATTTATTGATCAAAATCAGTACATTCTTTAAGTACTTTTATGCAAGAAATCAAAAAATTTATTCGCTAAGAAATATTGAAGTTAGTATTCCGTTAATATCATGAAACCTCGAGTAGATATTTTCCTCTCGGATTTTTTGGATCTATTGAGCATTTGCCCACACATCTATTATGAGACTATACATAGCGGTATGATGCATTATAGGTGGATGTATCCCTTTGAGAGAAATGTGTTCTTGATGTCTTAATTTTATTTTAGAATGTTCTACTATAATAGTTTATAGGAATATATCTTCATGTTGTATACTTTTAAATAAAATCAAAAGAATTGTTAAAAATAAAACACATTATGATGGTTCAATATGCGAGACATTTGCTGCAAGAGACAATTACTTTTTGTTCACAGTATTTTGAGCAAGAACAACCAATACATCAAACTGTTGGTGCGATGTCTTCACAACATTAATTATCTATATTTCAAATATATGTATAAGCATTAAAAGGGTATGGTAGATGCTGCTTCAATGATAAAGAGCTACGAGCACTAACTTTATATGTTCTTCCAAACTACAATGAAGTCCAACTATTTATACAATAAATTTTCTAAAAATTAGAAATTATTTTAGTCATTACTCATAATATTATATTAACCTGATCGTACAAATAATAACGATATGAGCGCGTAGTTTACCAATAGTTTAAATATAAAGAATGACTTTGTTTCATTACTAAGGTCACTCGGGTCATTACTTAAATGAACGATAGAAGGAATGTCAGAATAATCATGACAAAAAACTCATTTGAATTATTGAGGGAGCAGTACAACTACAACCTATTTTAACTATAAGATAAATAACTTTTTCTCATAAGCTAAAGGTTCTTATCACTAAAATAACTCATGGAAAGTTTTCATTTCATTTCTAATGAGAGCAATTTTCTCAAGAATAAAAATTTATCATTCAATTTTTTTATTATCAATGACATTTTTTTATAAATTATTTTATTTATTATAAGTCCTTGTAAGGAACNATAAGCTAAAGGTTCTTATCACTAAAATAACTCATGGAAAGTTTTCATTTCATTTCTAATGAGAGCAATTTTTTCAAGAATAAAAATCTATCATTCAATTTTTTTATTATCAATGACTTTTTTTTATAAATTATTTTATTTATTATAAGTCCTTGTAAGGAAAAATGGCAAGTATAATCTCTACTTATACCCCTAAAAGATTGGCTCATGAGTAGTCTCGATAAGATGTTAATAATAGATACAATACTCTCTAGAAATGACCTTGGAAGGCACAAAACAAACACAATTTTCACTTATACCTTGAAGATAAGCTAGTAGTGGACATAAGTCTCACAAGAAAGGCTCACTGAGGGCAAGTGACAAACAAAGTCTCCGCTCATACCCTAGAAGATACTTCCATGAGAAAATCTCAATGAAAAGTTTGCAGTGAACATGATCTATTCTAGAAAATTCCATTGAGGTCAAGTGACAAATAGGATCTCCATTCACACCCCTAAAAGAAACATCTATGAGGTAGCCTCGATAAGAAACTAATAGTAGACATGATCATCAATAGAAAGGATTATAAGAGCATGTGGTTGATAGAGTCTTCACTCAAAAATCTCCTAGGAATATAAGCCTCCAAGGATAAAAGTACACAAAGAAAATCTCAAAAAACTATAAGCCTTAAAAGGAACAGGTACACTAAAAAAATTTTAGAAGGTTATAAACTTTATAAGATATGAGTACACTAAAAAATTCATAGAAAGCTATAAGCATTAGAAGGTATATATATAACAACAACAAAGCCTTAATCCCAATACGTGGGGTCGGCTACATGAATCATTTTTCTCCATTAGAAGGTATATATACACTAACAAATTTTCAAAAGATTATAAGCCTCATAAGATACATGGACACTAAATAAATATCAGCTGACTATAAGCCAAATAAGATGCATGTACACTAAAAAGATCACAAAATATTAAAAGCCTTAGAAGTTACATGTATACTCAAAAAAATCTCAAAAGACTATAAGTTTTATATAGTACATGTACATTAAAAAAAAACTCAAAATATTATAAACCTCCAAAGGTACAAGTACATGCTTAAAAACACCGGTTACAAAAAAACATAATATTTTTATATAAGAAAATGTCTTAACTTTGATTGTAGGTTTCTTTACTTAATCAAAAAGTTAAATATACATCTAAAAATTTAATAAGGCATAATGCTTAGAATAGTCCATTGTAATTATGCACCCATTAGGAAGTTAATGTCTTAATGACAGTATATTATATTTCTAATAGAAGTTATAGTTGAATTTTGTTCTTCGGGGACAAATTATAAGGAATCAATACTCTTATATGAAGATCAGAAGTTCATCAAGTGTCAACACTATGAATTTTAGTAAAGCTTGTACATTCAAAAGNTGCAAACATAAGAATTGTGTGGTATGTATGTAAAAATTGGAGTTTAGATGCTTGATTTGTAATACATAACAATTAATTGGTGTGTGTAAAAAATTGAATGTTAAGTGTTGGACGTCTAATACATAAGAAATCTGTGGTACGTATGTAAAAAATGAAGGTTAGATGTTAGAAATGTAACACATAAAAATAGAGTGGTATGTATATATGTTAAAAATTGAACGTTAGGAGTTAGATATGTGTATATGTGTGTGTCTGTTTATGTGCATGTGAATGTGTATACATATATATGTGTATGTATGTGTACTTTAGCTAATATGTATAAACTTTTGTATGTATGTTTATGACCGTGTGCGTGTACATCTCTGACAAAAACTTGATGAAATACCAAAGATCACTAAGATACTAAAACTAGTTTCAAGTCAACTTCCCAATTTCAGTGCTACGAAATTGGGCGAAGCAAACTATTTTACGGGATCTTCCATATTAAAGGATGAATTTGATTTTACAAAATCTTGATGACATGCATAATGAGAAGACTTTTTTAATAATATCTCAATACTATGACGACTATTAAAAGCAAAAGTAAAGATAATGTTAAAGCAAGGTTGGATCTGAAGGAATATTGTAAGAGAAGGAGAATAAAACTTCAAGAGATAAATGCAGGTAAACTATTAAGCCTAAAGCTAAGTACTATCTCACAATGAAGAATAGTATGTGAATAGATGCATTTTATGAAATTTTCAGGTGGACATGTGACCAACTTTAGTTGTTATGTTGATTTGGAAATAGGGAAGATATATGACAAAAAAAATTCTAACTGCCACATTTTCTTAAATTGTTTACTGCTAACTGTATTTAGTGCTCTGCTAAATCAAAAACTTGATTTATTGATCAAAATCAGTACATTCTTCAAGGACTTTTATGCAAGAAATCAAAAAAAATATTCGCAAAGAAATATTGAAGTTAGTATTCCATTAATATTATGAAACCTCGAGTAGATATTTCCTTTCGGATTTTTTGGATCTATTGAGCATTTGCCCACACATCTGTTATGAGACTATACATAGCGGTATAATGCATTATAGGTGGATGTATCCCTTTGAGAGAAATGTACTCTTGATGTCTTAATTTTATTTTAAAATGTTCTACTATAATAGTTTATAGGAATATATCTTCATGTTGTATATTTTTAAATAAAATCAAAAGAATTGTTAAAAATAAAACACATTATGATGGTTCAATATGCGAGACATTTGCTGCAAGAGACAATTACTTTTTGTTCACAGCATTTTGAGCAAGAACAACCAATACATCAAACTGTTGGTGCGATGTCTTCACAATATTAATTATCTATATTTCAAATATATGTATAAGCATTAAAAGTGTATGGTAGATGCTGCTTCAATGATAAAGAGCTACGAGCACTAACTTTATATGTTCTTCCAAACTACAATGAAGTCCAACTATTTATACAATAAATTTTCTAAAAATTAGAAATTATTTTAGTCATTACTCATAATATTATATTAACCTGATCATACAAATAATAACGATATGAGCGCGTAGTTTACCAATAGTTTAAATATAAAGAATGACTTTGTTTCATTACTAAGGTCACTCGGGTCATTACTTAAATGAACGATAGAAGTAATGTCAGAATAATCATGACAAAAAACTCATTTGAATTATTGAGGGAGCAGTACAACTACAACCTATTTTAACTATAAGATAAATAACTTTTTCTCATAAGCTAAAGNCAAGGGAATCAAATGTGGACTTTCTGATTTAGTATTTTCTGAGATATGCCTAATTTATAAAAATGACTCTCTCAAGTTACAAAAATGTCATCATTCTTCACTTGAAGGAGGAAGAAGAAAAAAGAGAATGAGCTAGCTACTAAAGCTTAATTCTTAAAGACATCATGGTTGTCGTCGGTCATCAAAGTTTGACATCGACCACCAGTTTTTATCTCTGGCCACTTAGTAGTCAACCACCACCAACAATTGTTACGAGCAACCAAAACCATCAAAACAATCAACTATTTTATAGCAAACTATTGATGTTATAACCACCAAATACAAATCTTGTAGCCTAATTATGACTGTAATAACCAAACTAATATTATAAATCTACGATGGTTAGCCTTTGCAATCTCTTCTTCTCTAATACAAGAAAAATGTGATTCTTTATACTTTCAAGTTTCTAGCGGATAACATTGATTTTGCTAGACCCCATAATTTTCTCACCACTCCATGGGTTTATAATGTAAAAAATTCCGTCGAAACTTATGTCTCTATCTCTATAAGTGTGTTGAAAAATTATACAGAGCTAAGGTATAAATTTACTCCACCACTGCAAACTTTTTAGCACTTATATTGCCTTTTTATTTAGGGTAGCATTGTAACTTAAAATTATATAAAAATCATATAGAAATACAAAATTGAACAAGAATGGTATAAATAACATCCACCAATTTAAATATTTTTTAGAGAAGACAACAATGGGAGGCCAATAAAATTTATAGAATTTAAAAATAGAATCAAAATGAAAAAAAAATNGGGGGAAATAAACTATAAGCTACCCATTAAGCACAGAAGGTATATAAGTTCTTAAAGCATGGGTTATAATTAAGTTAATGATTTTTTTAAGAAAACATAAGTCTATTTTGTGCCATAATGTAATTGATGATTTAAATTGTCAAAGGATTACATGAGAACAGATATGAAACAAAAATATTTTGGGCGTAGTCAAAGAGTTGAATCCATTAAGCAACTCAATGGAAAGACTTATGTTATTCATATTATCCTATTGTTGAATGAAAGCAAACTTATGTAGAATATGCTTATGAAGCAAGGACTTGATTCACTACAGGAGTGTTGGCTATTAACATCTGTTTTAGTGTCGGAAATTTTTTGGCGCCTAATTTGGGTCAAAATTCTAGTGAAGCATATTATGGATGAAGTAATGTCAGTAATTATTACTTAATAACATCGACGTATCAAACGATAATACTGGCACTAACTTTTTGGCATTGAAAAATGCCAACTCAGAAGTCAACACACAAACCCTAAAATTATATGCTCACTTTTGCTAGCCTCATTCAAGCTTTTACTGTTCGGTTTACCTCTTTGGTTAAGGTTTTGGTGATGACTCTTCTCCATCAAACATCCGATGACTTTAAAGGCATTTGCACCTGCAACTTCACAGCTCTGCTGAGTATTCCTTCTACCTAATCTTATATCCAAGTAGGTAAAGTTTTTTTTCTCGTTTAAGTCCTTCCTCTTCCGTATTTTTGTGGAATTTATGTTAGATATCTAATACATATGAACTGTGTGGTTTGAATGAAAAAATTAGAAGTTTGGGTGCTAGACATGTAATACATAAGAATTGAGTTGAATGTATGTAAAATTGAAGGTTAGTTGTTGGATATGTAAATACATATAAGTTGAGTGGTTGGTATGGAAAAAATTGAAGTTTAGGTGTTAGATATGCAATACATAAGAATTGAGTGAAAAGCAAGTAAAAATTGATGGCCAAATGTAAGATATGTAATACATATATGAGATTTGAGTGGTATGTATGTAAAAATTAAAGTTTTGGCGTTTGTTAAGTACTATATATGAATTGAGAAGAATTATGTGGTGTACGTAAAAAAAAAATGAAGTTTAGGTGTTATATGTGTAATACAAAAGATTTGAACGGGTTGTATGCTAAAAATTGAAGTTTAGGTGTTAGATATGTAATACATAAGAATTTAGTGTTGTGTATGTAAAAATTGAATGTTTGATGTCAGGTAATACATATATATAAGAACGTAGTGGTATTTATAAAACAATTAGAGCTTAGATGTTTGATTTATAATACATAATAATTTAACGGTGTGTGTTAAAAATAGGAGGTTAGGTGTTAGATGTGTAATGCATAAGAGTTGAGTGGTTTTCATGCAAAAAATTGAAGTTGAGGTGTTAGGTATGTAATATATAAAAATTGGGTGGTATGGATGTAAACATTTAAGGTTAGGGGTTAGATATGTAATGCAAACATAAGAATTGTGTGGTATGTATGTAAAAATTGGAGTTTAGATGCTTGATTTGTAATACATAACAAGTAAGTGGTGTGTGTAAGAAATTGAATGTTAAGTGTTGGACATGTAATGCATAAGAAATCTGTGGTACGTATGTAAAAAATGAAGGCTAGATGTTAGAAATGTAACACATAAAAATTATATATTTTTCTTTTCTTTTCAAGGATTGTTGTCAATCATTTCTTTTTCCTTTTTCAAGTGAATTTTTCTTTTCTTTTCAGTGATTGTTGTCAATCCTTTCTTTTTCTTTTTCAAGTGAAGATTATTATCTGGATAACCTTTAATGATTTTGAACTTCACTTTTCTTTCCCTAAATTTGAAACTCAAAGCATTTCTTGACCCTATAAATATTTCATAATTTTTACATCATTGAGCCCAAAAAATTGATCGTTAGGAGTTAGATATGTGTATATGTGTGTGTCTATTTATGTGCATGTGAATGTGTATCTATATATATGTGTATGTATGTGTACTTTAGCTGATATGTATAAACTTCTGTATGTATGTTTATGAGCGCGTGTGTGATGTATCTTTTTTCATGATAAGGGGGCATATATGTAAAAATATGAAGGTTAGGCATTAGATATGTAATACAAATATAAAAATTGATGAAGTCATTTTCTTCTTGGATGAAATTTATTGTACATCTCTGACAAAAACTTGATGAAATACCAAAGATCACTAAGATATCAGAACTAGTTTCAAGTCAACTTCCCAATTTCAATGCTACAAAATTGGACGAAGCAAACTATTTTATGGGATCTTCCATATTGAAGGACTAGTTTGATTTTACATAATCTCGATGACATGCATAATGAGAAGACTTTTTTAATAATATCTCAATACTATGACAACTATTAAAAGCAAAAGTAAAGATAATGTTAAAGCAAGGTTGGATTTGAAGGAATATTGTAAGAGAAGGAGAATAAAACTTCAAGAGATAAATGCAGGTAAACTATTAAGCCTAAAGCTAAGTACTATCTCACAATCAAGAATAGTATGTGAATGGTTGCATTCTATGAAATTTTCTGGTGGACATGTGACCAATTTTAGTTGTTATGCTGACTTGGGAGAAGGGAAGATAAATGACATAAAAATTCTAACTATCACATTTTCTTAAATTGCTTACTGCTAACTGTATTTAGTGCTCTGCTAAATCAAAAACTTGATTTATTAATGAAAATCAGTACATTCTTCAAGGACTTTTATGCAGGAAATCAAAAATTTTATTTGCTAAGAAATATTGAAGTTAGTATTCCATTAATATTATGAAACCTCGAGTGGATATTTCCTCTCGGATTTTTTGGATCTATTGAGCATTTTCCCACACATCTGTTATGAGACTATATTTAGGGGTATAATGCATTATATGATGCATTATAGGTGGATGTATCCCTTTGAGAGAAATGTACTCTTGATGTCTTAATTTTGTTTTAGAATGTTCTACTATAATAGTTTACTGGAATATATCTTCACGTTGTATATTTTTAAATAAAATCAAAAGAATTGTTAAAAATAAACCACATTTTGATGGTTCAATATGCAAGACATTTGCCGCAAGAGACAATTACTTCTTGTTCATAGTATTTTGAGCAAGAACAACCAATACATCAAACTGTTGGTGAGATGTCTTCACAACATTAATTATCTATATTTCAAATATTTGTATAAGCATTAACAGGGTATGGTAGAAGCTGCCTCAATGATAAAGAGCTACGAGCACTAACCTTACATGTTCTTCCAAAGTACAATGAAGTCCAACCATTTAAACAATAAATTTTCTAAAAATTAGAAATTATCTGATTCATTACTCATAATATTATATTAACTTGATCATACAAATAATAACGATATAAGCACGTAGTTTACCAATAGTTTAAATATAAAGAATGACTTTTTTTTCGTTACTAAGGTCACCCAGGTCATTACTTAAATGAACGATACAAGGAATGTCAGAATAATCATCAAAAAAAAGTTATTTGAATTATTGAGCAAGCAGTACAACTACAACCTATTTTAACACTACGATAAATAACTTATTCTCATAAGCTAAAGGTTCTTATCACTAAAATAACTCATGGAAAGTTTTCATTTCATTTCTAATGAGAGCAATTTTCTGACTGATAAAAATCTATCATTCAAATTTTTTATTATCAATGACTTTTTTTATAAGTTATTTTATTTATTATAAGTCCTTGTAAGGAAAAATGACAAGTATAATCTCTACTTATACCCCTAAAAGATTGGCTCATGAGTAGTCTCGATAAGATGTTAATAATAGATACAATACTATCTAGAAATAACCCTGGAAGGCACATAACAGACACAATTTTCACTTATACCTTGAAGATAAGCTAGTAGTGGACATAAGTCTCACTAGAAAGGCTCACTGAGGGCAAGTGACAAACAAGGTCTCCGCTCATACCCTAGAAGACACTTCCATGAGAAAATCTCAATGAAAGTTTGCAGTGAACATGATCCATTCTAGAAAATTCCATTGAGGCCAAGTGATAAATATGATCTCCATTCACACCCCTAAAAGAAACCCCTATGAGGTAGCCTCGGTAAGAAACTAATAGTAGACATGATCATCAATATAAAGCATTATAAGAGCATGTGGTTGATAGAGTCATCACTCAAAAATCTCCTAGGAATATAAGCCTCCAAAAATAAAAGTACACAAAGAAAATCTCAAAAAACTATAAGCCTAAAAAAGAATAGGTACACTCAAAAAATTTTAGAAGGTTATAAACTTTACAAGATATGAGTACACTAAAAAATTCATAGAAAGCTATAAGCATTAGAAGGTATATATACAACAACAACAAAGCCTTAATCCCAATACGTGGGGTCGGCTACATGAATCATTTTTCTCCATTAGGTATATATACACTGACAAATTTTCAGAAAATTATAAGCCTCATAAAATACATGTACACTAAATAAATATCAGCTGACTATAAGCCAAATAAGATACATGTACACTAAAAAGATCACAAAATATTAAAAGCCTTAGAAGTTACATGTATACTCAAAAAAATCTCAAAAGACTATAAGTTTTATATAGTACATGTACATTAAAAAAAAACTCAAAATATTATAAACCTCTAAAGGTACAAGTACATGCTTAAAAAACAGCGGCTACAAAAAAAACATAATATTTTTATATAAGAAAAAGTGTTAACTTTGATTGTAGGTTTCTTTACTTAATCAAAAAGTTAAATATACATCTAAAAATTTAATAAGGCATAATGCTTAGAATAGTCCATTGTAATTATGCACCCCTTAGGGGTTTAATGTCTTAATGACAATATATTGTATTTCTAATACAAGTTATAATTGAATTTTGTTCTTGAGGGACAAATTATAAGGAATCAATATTCTTACATGAAGATCAAGAGTTCATCAAGTGTCAACACTATGAATTTTAGTAAAGCTCATACATTCAAAACAAGTTATATCTTAAAAGTAATATAACAAGTTGTTAGATCTATATGAGATAGCCATGTTCTACAGTAGTGATCTCATATAGACTTCAAAGTTATCCTTAACCTCATCAGATCATCTTCTCTTAATGATATATATATATATATATATTTGTGTGTGTGTGTGTGTGTGTGTTGATTATACTTCATTTTAAGCCAATATTTATACCTTAAAAAAAGGTTATACTCTCTTAAAACGATCGATTTCCCTAAAAATAACAATAATAAGCAGAAGATTAGGTCTATATAAAGAAGATCACATGATTAATACCTCTTTCAAGAGAAGATAAGGATTTTATAATTAAATTACTTAATTATCTCATTTATGTGAAACAAAAGCGTAATAACAAATACCTAAGTGAGTTGGTAAAAATAGCTTGAACATAGCAAGTGCTTGAATTTAGGTAGACAAGAGTAGCTTGAACACAATAACTATCTAAATTTAGGTTTGCAATAACTACCTTAGTTTGGATAGAAGATAATAGCTTGAACTCAGCAACTGCCTAATTTTGGATAGACAATAATAGCCTAAGAAAAATAACCATCTGAAATTTTGTTATGCAACAAAAACATGAATGCAATAACTACCTCATTATGGACATGTAACAAGAGCTTGAAGACAACAATTACTTAGATTGTAAGAGACAATAAAAGCTTTAAGGCAACAACAACTTAAATATAAGTAGACAATAATATTATGAAGAAATTAAGCAACTATTACCTATAGAAAATGTAATTATAACCTTTAGAGGGTGCGCGTGAGTTCTCTCCCCCTCAAGTGGGGTATTCAAATTAAAACTTTGAAAAAAATAAGAAAATTTCAAAATTTTGTATTTTGCTTAATTATGCACATGAAATGATTCAAAATCATTTCATGTGCATAAATGGTTTTACAATCGATCTTGCATGCACTAGCGTCTGCACACCTGCAATTCCACACACACTATTATGCCCCACTTGCGATTGTACTGACTTGCACACCCCGCTACATTCTCAGACACATCAATGTGTTAATTTTCTCTCATACAGATACACATGATCTCGGGCGCACATGTCACTCACCCATAGACATGTATAATCGTCACCAATGGTGGCCCTGAGAACATGATCAAATTTTACCCTTTTTTTATTTTGGCAGAAGTATCTATTTCACCATCAACATTATAACTTCAATTTTAGCATTTTCAAAAAAACATGAAAAATCTATAAGTAAATTTTGATAATTTAAAATATGAAAGATTCTTCTTCCAATCAACGCACAAAAGTTTTGGAATATCAAAATTACATTGAAGACATTTCTAATAAATTACATAATTACTAGCTTTCAAAACTAGTGGACAACTGATGTGTAATCAATAAATTTTTATCATCCGACACAGGCCAAAGCATTATGAGCATGAAACATTTCAAATTAAAGTTCAGGTTCATTTGGATCCCAATTAATCGGTTTACGGTCAAATTGAGTGTCTCAACAAGATGAACTTAATGATTTCAAAAGCGATCCAGTTCAAGTCCAAATGAGTCCATATTAAACCCATGAAGTATAATCAAATGCTTTGTTGCATTAATTAGAGACCAAATCATCTCAAAATTTGGCATGCTTGTATTTAAATAGAGCGTCTTGATGAGGGGAATTGAACGAGTTAAAGATCACTCAATTTTGATGTCATTAATACACTTAAATGTTGAAAAAATTACATTTGATCAAGGGAATCAAATATAGACTTTCTGATTTATTGTTTTGTGAGATATGCCTAATTTATAAAAATGACTCTCTCAAGTTGTAAAAATGTCATCATTCTTCACTTGAAGGAGGAAGAAGAAACAAGAGAATGAGCTAGCTGCTAAAGCCTAATTCTTAAAGACACCATGGTTGTCGTTGGTCATCAAAGTTTGACATCGACCCCCAATTTTTATCGCTGGCCACTTAGTAGTCGACCTCCACCAACAATTGTTACGAGCAACTAAAACCATCAAAACAATCAACTATTTTATAGCAAACTATTGATGTTGTAACCACCAAATACAAATCTCGTAGCCTAATTATGACTGTAATAACCAAACTAATATTATAAATTTACGATGATTAGCCTTTGTAATCTCTTCTTCTCTAATACAAGAAAAAAGTGACTATTTATACTTTCAAGTTTCTAGCGTATTACATTGATTTCGCTAGACCCCATAATTTTTCACCCTTGCATGGGTTTATAAGGTAATAAATTCTGTCGACTCTTACATCTCTATGTGTGTGTTGAAAATTACACAGAGCTAAGACATAGACTTACTCTACCAACACAAATTTTCTAGCACTTCTATTAACTTTTTTATTTAGGAAACCAATGTAATTTAAAAATATATAATACATGACAAATAAAATCATATAGAAATACAAATTTGAACAAGAATGGTATAAACAACATCCACCAGTTTAAATATTTTTTAGAGAAGACAACAATGGGAGGCCAATAAAATTTATAGAATTTAAAAATAGAATCAAAATGATTAAAAAAATGATTATTTTCAGTTTAATTTTAGCTTGATTAATCTTATGTTTAAAATAATTCAGCTAAAACAGTGATAAATAATTTGATTAAGATTTTATTTTTTTGTTGAAATTAAAAAAAAAATGAAGTCACCGAATAGATAATTAAAAAGATTTATTATAATCTCTCCAATATATATCAATCATTTATAAATTGTATAATGCATCTCACCCATCTATTTATATTTATATTTGATGTCAGGCCTAATAATGTAATACTTAACGAATAATCCCCCTGACGTTTATTTTTTGAATATCAGACGCAAAAATAATGTTCGTCAAAATGGCATACCAAACCCTAACGAATCAAACCAACAAATTCAATCCTAATTTGATTTGTATGGACTTGCTTCGATTCCCAAAGTAATTACGACAGAATTGCAGAATCATCCCCAACCCTGAAAAAATTATAACAAATTTACACTTAATTTCACTTTAAAAACATTCAAGATGAAAAAGCTCAGGGCTGTCAAAACGGCTCGTTGTTCGCGAATAACTCTTGTCTGGCTCATTTATCGCGAACGATTCAAACATGAACAACACAAACAAATATTTATTCATTCGTGTTCGGCTCGTTTTGACTCGAAATACTACTAATCAATTATATATATATATATAATATAGTAGCAATTTTAAAAAATTTAATTGACTACAAGGCTAAAAATATTTATAATCAATTAAAAATATTAATTAAGAAAATAGAATAAAAAATATTAAATTAGATTCAAATGATGTTTTAAATCTTGCCCAAATCATTAACATCTTATGATTACGTGATTATGGTTGACTACGTGATTTGGGTTGTCAAAATAACTCTCGGTTTGTGAACGGCTCGTGTTCGGCTCGCTAAGCAAAAGAGCCAAACGCAAACACATTTTTTGAGCTCAAAATATAGACGAGCTTGTGTCGGACTCGTTTACACCCTTAAAAAAGCTATGAGTAAATTTAAATTATTTTAATTATTCCACTGAAGTGCAAGAGAGCACCCGTAACCCGGAAAGGTTAGTCGGCTGTCGGCGTAGCGGCATTATTTACGGAAGTTAATGAACTTCATACTTTTCACATAAATCAATTCTCAAAATTTACTTTTTAAAAATTTTCTATTATGCAATACAAAAGATAATTATGTAGCCCTGGTTGGAATGCATTATTAGTTAAAAAAAATACTCTAAAATTAGAAATCGAACCCGTAGAGCGTTTTATTCTTGGCGCAGTGCCCATTTTCATGAATCGAATTAATTTCAGAAACTTAGATGAGGTTAAATGTATAAAAAAATACAAAATATTCTGTAAACAAAAGAAGTAGATAATAAGGTCGGATGAGATCATCTAGAGCTAAAACTGCCCCACATATGAAAANACAATCAACTATTTTATAGCAAACTATTGATGTTATAACCACCAAATACAAATCTTGTAGCCTAATTATGACCGTAATAACCAAACTAATATTATAAATTTACGATGGTTAGTCTTTCTAATCTCTTCTTCTCTAATACAAGAAAAATGTGATTCTTTATACTTTCAAGTTTCTAGCGGATTACATTGATTTTGCTAAACCCCATAATTTTCTCACCATTCCATGAGTTCATAATGTAAAAAATTCCGTCGAAACTTATGTCTCTATCTCTATAAGTGTGTTGAAAAATTATACAGAGCTAAGATATAAATTTGCTCCACCACTGCAATTTTTTAGCACTTATATTGCCTTTTTATTTAGGGTAGCATTGTAACTTAAAATTATATAAAAATCATATAGAAATACAAATTTGAACAAGAATGGTATAAATAACTTCCACCAATTTAAATATTTTTTAGAGAAGACAACAATGGCAGGCCAATAAAATTTATAGAATTTAAAAATAGAATCAAAATGAAAAAAAAAATGATTATTTTCAGTTTAATTTTGGCTTGATTAATCTTATTTTTAAAATAATTCAGCTAAAACAGTGATAGATAATTTGATTAAGATTTTAATTTTTTGTTGAAATAAAAAAAAATGAAGTCACCGAATAGATTAATAAAAAGATTTATTATAATCTCTCCAATATATATCAATCATTTATAAATTGTATAATACATCTCACCCATCTATTTATATTTATATTTGATGTCAGGCCTAATAATGTAATACTTAACANAGTGATAGATAATTTGATTAAGATTTTAATTTTTTGTTGAAATAAAAAAAAATGAAGTCACCGAATAGATTATTAAAAAGATTTATTATAATATCTCTAATATATATCAATCATTTATAAATTGTATAATACATCTCCCCCATCTATTTATATTTATATTTGATGTCAGGCCTAATAATGTAATACTTAACAAATAATCCCCCTGACGTTTATTTTTTGAATATCAGACGCAAAAATAATGTTCGTCAAAATGGCATACCAAACCCTAACGAATCAAACCAACAAATTCAATCCTAATTTGATTTGTATGAACTTGCTTAGATTCCCAAAGTAATTACAACAGAATTGCAGAATCATCCCCACCCCTGAAAAAATTATAGCAAATTTACCCTTAATTTTACTTTAAAAACATTTAAGATGAAAAAGCNCAAAGTAATTACAACAGAATTGCAGAATCATCCCCACCCCTGAAAAAATTATAGCAAATTTACCCTTAATTTCACTTTAAAAACATTTAAGATGAAAAAGCTTAGGGCTGTCAAAACGGCTCGTTGTTCGTGAACAGCTCTTGTTCGGCTCGTTAAGAAGCTCGTGTTCGGCTCGTTTTGGCTCGAAATACTACTAATCAATTATATATATATATATATAGAGTAGTAATTTTAAAAAAATTAATTGACTACAATGCTACAAATATTTATAATCAATTAAAAATATTAATTAAAAAAATAGAATAAAAATTATTAAATTAGATTTAAATGATGTTTTAAATCATGCTCAAATCCTTAACATCTTATGACTACATGATTAGGGTTGGCTACGTGATTAGGGTTGTCAAAAAAACTCTTTGTTTGTGAACGGCTTGTGTTCGGCTAGCTTAACAAACAAGTCAAATACTAACACATTTTTTGAGCTCGAAATATAAACAAACTCGTGTTTAGCCCGTTTACACCTTTAAAAAAGCTAGGAGTAAATTTAAATTATTTTTAAGTTATTCCACTGCTGTGCAAAAGAGCACCCGTAACCCGGAAAGGTTAGTCGGCTGTCGGCTTAGCGCCATTATTTACAGAAGTTAATGAACTCATACTTTTCACATAAATAAATCCTCAAAATTTACTTTTTAAAAATTTCCAATTACATAATACAAAAGATGCATTAAAAAATACTCTAAAATTAGAAATAGAACCCGTAGAGCTTTTTATTCTTGGCGCAGTGCCCATTTACATGAATCGAATTAATTTCAGAAACTTAGATGAGGTTAAATATATAAAAAATACAAAATATTCTGTAAACAAAAGAAGTAGATAATAAGGTCGGATGAGATCATCTGGAGCTAAAACTGCCCCACATATGAAAATTTTTGGCCCGGGGCTCGATTTCCGCCGCTTCCTGCAACGGAGAGGAGGCAAGGAGCGGAGGAGCGGCAGATTGAACACACAACCTCAAACCTCTCCGGCGAACTGAGGTTAAAAAACCAGAGCGGTTAATCTCACCACACGGCGGTACGATTCACCACCAATTCCTTTTCCCCTTCTTTCCTTCCCATGGGGTTTCGATCGGTAGGAATTTGAACACCGGCTACCCGACATCGGAGGTTTCCCGGCGTCGCCTTGCGTTTGGAAACGCTCTGGACAAACGTATTTGTTGNCGGAGAGGAGGCAAGGAGCGGAGGAGCGGCAGATTGAACACACAACCTCAAACCTCTCCGGCGAACTGAGGTGAAAAAACCAGAGCGGATAATCTCACCACACGGCGGTACGATCACCACCAATTCCTTTTCCCCTTCTTTCCTTCCCATGGGGTTTCGATCGGTAGGAATTTGAGCTCCGGCTACCCGACATCGGAGGTTTCCCGGCGTCGACTTGCGTTTGGAAACGCTCGGGACAAACGTATTTGTTCNTCCTTCCCATGGGGTTTCGATCGGTAGGAATTTGAGCTCCGGCTACCCGACATCGGAGGTTTCCCGGCGTCGCCTTGCGTTTGGAAACGCTCAGGACAAACGTATTTGTTGGTTTCTACACGATCGATCTCGTTGATTTGAGATTGAAGATGTTGTGGTTGAAGCGGTTATCCGGTTTCATCTCTGCAATCATGGTGGTGATAGTTCTTTCGCCGTCCCTGCAATCGTTCCCCCCCGCGGAAGCCATCCGATCTTCGCATTTTGACAGCTATCTCCGCTTCACCGGTCAGATCGCCTCCTCTGGAACCAACCGACCACGATTTCCCTTTCGCCAGGCCTCGCCCTTCCACAATGCCGCAGAATGCGAGGCATCCACCATCGATTCCATGGCGTGCGACCCAGCGTTGGTTCACATCGCGATTACTCTCGACGAGGAGTATCTCCGCGGATCGATCGCCGCTGTCCACTCTGTGCTGCAGCACTCACTCTGTCCTGAAAACGTTTTTTTCCACTTTCTTGTTTCCGACACTAGCCTCGAATCTTTGGTGCGTGCTGCGTTCCCCCGTCTCCGATTCAAGGTGTATTACTTCAATCCGGATAGGGTTAGAGGATTGATCTCCACATCGGTGCGGCAAGCGCTGGAGCAGCCGCTCAACTATGCTCGGNCACTAGCCTCGAATCTTTGGTGCGTGCTGCGTTCCCCCGTCTCCGATTCAAGGTGTATTACTTCAATCCGGAGAGGGTTAGAGGATTGATCTCCACATCGGTGCGGCAAGCGCTGGAGCAGCCGCTCAACTACGCTCGTAACTATCTCGCTGACATGCTCCAGCCCTGCGTTCGTCGGGTGATATACCTCGATTCTGACCTCGTCGTCGTCGACGACATAGCCAAGCTATGGAGAACAGACCTGCGTGGACGGACGGTGGGCGCGCCGGAGTACTGCCACGCCAATTTTACCAAGTACTTCACCGAGCGGTTCTGGTCTGATCCGATTCTCTCCAGCACCTTCGCCGGCCGGCGGCCGTGTTACTTCAACACCGGCGTAATGGTCCTTGATCTTGAGCGGTGGCGGAGCTCAGGGTACACACGTCGGATTGAGCGGTGGATGGAAGTGCAAAAGGTCGGTGCCGGCGACGGGAATGGGGGACGAATATACGAATTGGGTTCGCTACCANAGCACCTTCGCCGGCCGGCGGCCATGTTACTTCAACACCGGCGTAATGGTTCTTGATCTTGAGCGGTGGCGGAGCTCAGGGTACACACGGCGGATTGAGCGGTGGATGGAAGTGCAGAAGGGCGGTGCCGGCGACGGAAATGGGGGACGGATATACGAATTGGGGTCGCTGCCGCCATTCCTGCTGCTATTTGCCGGATATGTGGCGCCGATCGAGCACAGATGGAACCAGCACGGCCTGGGGGGGGATAATGTGCGGGGAAGCTGTCGCGATCTACATTCCGGGCCGGTGAGCCTCCTCCATTGGAGCGGCTCCGGCAAGCCATGGGCCCGGCTCGACTCGAACCGGCCTTGTNTTATGCACATGAAATGATTTTTTGCATAAATGGTTTTACAATCGATCTTGCATGCCTTAGCGTCTGCACACCTGCAATTCCACACACACTATTACGCCCTGCTTGCGATTGTACTGACTTGCACACCTCGCTACATTCGCAGACACATTAATCTGTTAATTTGCTCTCATACAGATACACATGATCTTGGGCACACATGTCACTCGCCCATAGACATATAATCATCACCAATGGTGGCCCCGAAATCATAATCTAATTTTACTNTTATGCACATGAAATGATTTTTTGCATAAATGGTTTTACAATCGATCTTGCATGCCTTAGCGTCTGCACACCAGCAATTCCACACACACTATTAGGCGCCCTGCTTGCGATTGTACTGACTTGCACACCCCGCTACATTCGCAGACACATTAATCTGTTAATTTGCTCTCATACAGATACACATGATCTTGGGCACACATGTCACTCGCCCATAGACATATAATCGTCACCAATGGTGGCCCCGAAATCATAATCTAATTTTACTCTCTTTTTTTTCAGAAGTATCTATTTCACCATCAACATTATAACTTCAATTTTAGCATTTTCAAAAAAAACATGAAAAATCTATAAGTAAATTTTGATAATTTAAAATATCAAAGTTTCTTCTTCCAATCAACGCACAAAAGTTTTGGAATATCAAAACTACATTGAAGACATTTCTAATAAATTATATTTTAGGACGACATAATTAANACAAAAGTTTTGGAATATCAAAACTACATTGAAGACATTTCTAATAAATTATATTTTAGGACGACATAATTACNGCTGTCAAAAGTATAAAATAAAATACTGAAAATCTTGCTTGGAGGTGATCGCAGCCGTCCGCTTGGTTTCGTAGGTAGTTGACTCGGCAGCTCCTACTAAATGCCTCGCCGAAAGCGCGAGGCTCAGCTAGAACCTGTGATCCACCGCCACCACCTCCATTCCT
Organism: Phalaenopsis hybrid cultivar; assembly: GCA_002079205.1. Lineage (NCBI taxonomy): Eukaryota > Viridiplantae > Streptophyta > Magnoliopsida > Asparagales > Orchidaceae > Phalaenopsis > Phalaenopsis hybrid cultivar. The sequence goes on along the minus strand of JXCR01095711.1, from coordinate 333,063 downwards.
TGCCCGCTAATTTCTTTCCATTACCGGCCATAAGCTTGTTACAGCAAATACACTTTTTGCAGATTTAGTTATTAGCATTGTGAGCATGCGTGACGACATTGAACTTTCTCTAGTCTTTTTCTTATCGTAATCCAAAGCGGCGGTCAGAACGGCATTTCTATTTAATTACACTGTTGCAACTTGTTTTTCTTATTTTATAAAACGCTATTTACCAATAGAAAATAAAGGGTATATTGGTACCCACCAGCAAGTCGCATGGCTGGACGTACTTCTCACGCTCGCCGCTCGGCCCTTTCTGCTCGTCGGTAGATTACGACGATTGCGACGTCGCATCGACGGGTGGCCGATTCCTTTCAGTGATTAGCAGATTAATATTAAGTGATTATGAAGCTTAAAACTATAATAAGCCAAAAATTTTTGTTTTAAGACAAGTCCTTAAAAAATTGTCTCTGTTTACATTATTTGAAGATGTTTCGAAAATACTCCGCCATCAAACCTTCTCAAATGGAGCCTTAGAGTTGTGCAGAATGCTAAGACACATAGATGATGGGGACATGATGGCTGTGTTTTGGATGGACGGCTGGGATTGGGTTGTGTTTGAGGATGATGGCCGGTTGGCAAGGGCTTAGGTGTTGGTTGGTCAAGCGAGGTATCAGCCAATGAGTGCTCGTCGTGTAGTTATTACAGCTGTTGCTGTGGTTATTAATATCTGGGCCCATGTGATTAGGTTGCTTCCACCTGGTGGGCTTCGTTTGTGCTTGCGTGCGTGAAACGAGTTGGCGAGGGGATTGCTTAGTGGTAAAGGACTCAAAAGGGTGAAACGATTGTACGTATTTTGATTTTCTCTCAGCGCTTATTTACCAGAGGAAATCATCAGGATTATGATAGTGATGGTTGGGTCGTTTTTGAGGTGAATTATTTTGAAATATATATGTTTTTTTGTTATCTAATATTATTTGGTCATTAATGTTTTAAAAATAATTATTTCTTTCTTATGAATTTTATAATAATTAGATTATTTGTTAGGAAAGTTATCTAATATGTGATCGTGTAATATGCATTTATTTATATGAAAAAATATAGTAAAACTATTAAATTATCATTTCAATTAAGCTTTGCAAGTTATGTTGCATTAAAAATTTAAAAATAGTTCCATTAATTTCTTGTTTTATTTTCCTTTTTTTTGTTTTTTGATAAAATTATTAATTTGTCTGTCCTAAAGATGAATTATAGCTTGATAAAATTATTTTTAAATGCTGAATATAACTAAGTTGTTTGGCATACACAACTAAATCATAATATAATGAAAGCATTGATGAGGCTTTTCAAAGGCATTTTGTTATTATTTATAATATTAAATGAGACTTTTTAAAATGATTTTTTTTTAAGTCTGTAAGTAGACATATTACAATTGGATTAAAATTATATTCCGATTAAATTTGCAAATGTTCAAAAAGATAAGCATGTTTAATGTTGAATTCAAATTTGTCCTATGAGTCATGCCCGTGCATCGAAGCGGTAGAAACCTAAAGAGAGAAATGAGGAGAAAGAGATAAGAGGGAAAAGAGAAGGAAAGAACACACACAGACTTAACACTTAGGGACAAACTGGGGTATTCTCGGGCTTTACGACAAATTTTATATATTATAACTAAAAGGTTACATCAAAAGAAGAGAGATCTTCTTAAAAGGTATGGGTCGAGAAAGAAAGCCAGGTAGCTCCATNGCATTGATGAGGCTTTTCAAAGGCATTTTGTTATTATCTATAATATTAAATGAAACTTTTTAAAATGAATTTTTTTTAAGTCTGTAAGTAGACATATTACAATTGGATTATAATTATATTCCGATTAAAAATATTCAAAAAGATAAGCATGTTTAATGTTGAATTCAAATTTGTCCTATGAGTCATGCTCGTGGATCGAAGTCGTAGAAACCTAAGGAGAGAAATAGAGAGAAAGAGATAAGAGGGAAAAGAGAAGAAAAGAACACACATAGACTTAACACGTAGGGACGAACTGGGGTATTCTCGGGTTTTATGACAAATTTTATATATTAAAACTAAAACGTTCCATTTTTTACATGTAATGGACTCATATTTTCTAGAAGATAAGGGTCATAAAGTGAAAAATTACATATCTGACACTGATTTAAAAGGTGGCTAAAGGGTATTGTTGTCTTTATTTGTGTCTTTTCATATTTATAACTCTTTCTAACATCTTTATATATGAACTGGATCTTATGGTGNTATTTTATAGAAGATAAGGGTCATAAAGTGAAAAATTACATATCTGACACTGATTTAAAAGGTGGCTAAAGGATATTGTTGTCTTTATTTGTGTCTTTTCATATTTGTAACTCTTTCTGACATCTTTATATATGACCTGGATCTTATGGTTGGGAGGTCCTCGGGTCGGTCTACAAAGTGGTTGTTGGTTGGCTTTTTTATCAGGATACCTGTCAGCTTTCGTTTTGGGAAGTTGATTAGCTTTGAGTGTGGTAGCCAGTCGACCTCAGGGTGGCATGTCGACTTGCTTGACTTGTTGTTTTTTAGTGATCTTTCGAGGTTTTCAGGGAGTTGTTGAGAGAGTCTTTTGTTGATACCTGTGAGATTGTTGAGGGTATTAGACCGATATTCGGTCTTTCGAGATTGTATGCTATTGGTTGGCCTAGGAGGACCTTTGTTCGCTCACCTGGTTACCAGTCGGCGTTTACTTCTCCAACAAGCCGGGTTTTTTATTCCTAGCTTTTGATATGAACCATCAGNGGATACCTGTCAGCTTTCGTTTTGGGAAGTTGATTAGCTTTGAGTGTGGTAGCCAGTCGACCTCAGGGTGGCCTGTCGACTTGCTTGACTTGATGTTTTTTAGTGGTCTTTGGAGATTTTCAGGGAGTTGTTGAGAGAGTCTTATGTTGATACCTGTGAGATTGTTGAGGGTATTTGACCGATATTCGGTCTTTCGAAATTGTATGCTCTTGGTTGGCCTAGGAGGACCTTTGTTCGCTCACCTGGTTGCCAGTCGGCGTTTAGTTTTCCAACAAGCCGGCTTTTTTATTCCTAGCTTTTGATCTGAACCATCAGATTTCCTTGAGATTTGTGCATTCCATTTTACGTGTATGGTAAAGAATATTTGATAAACATGAGTAAATGATATGTAGGAGAGCTGGTTATTGTAAACATTATGTGTTCCAAGTTAAAATTAAGGTTTTCAATATCAAATATTTACTTTTGTGNATTCCATTTTTACGTGTATAGTAAAGAATATATGATAAACATGAGTAAATGATATGTAGGAGAGCTGGTTATAGTAAACATCATGTGTTCCAAGTTAAAATTTAGGTTTTCAATATCAAATATTTACTTTTGTACTAATTAATGTTTTTTATTAAGATTATTGCATATACAAGTCAATGTATTTATAATAAAGGATGATTATGTGTTTATTAGTTTACATTATAAGAAAATATCATTTTATTTTTGTTATAGAATAGAATTCACATGTCAAAATTATTCAAGTAATTTTTTGTATAAAAGTTTAATGTATTAAAGATCTTTATGATATATGGTAAAAATAAAAGTGCAAACAAAGAGTATTTTTTTACCCAACTACTATAATTTTATGATATTCCTTATCTCTTTTAAGAATTTTAGATATCTTTGTTTAATTGCCTAATCACCGTGGCTAAGAGATAGTCATTAGGTGATTAAAGTCAAGTTATGATAGTTAAATAAAAAAATTGGGTGGGTAATTAAATCACGGTGGTTAAATAATAACAACTAGGTTATAATGATTATATAAAGATTATCTAGCAAAGATACTTCAATAATGGAAATTAGGTAATAAGAGTTTAACAGTGATGGTATGATTATGATCATTGATGTTGAATGTCGGAGAACAATTTAGGGTTCTTGAGGCTATCCCAAAATTTAGGCCTCTTCTATTTGAAAGAGCAGAGAGTCTATTTGAACTATTTTTTATTAATAATTTCATAATTTTAACAAAAATTTCCAACCAGTCTATCTATTGTCCACTTTAATTCTTTCGATTATACACAGACCATTTTGTTTAATGTATTAGTATCTTAATGACTAGAGAATTGAATGGTATTGAGTTTATTGGAGTTTTCTTATAGTTATACCAATTTTATGATGAGATTTATGATTTGGAGATTTTTTTTGTTCTTTTAATTAATCGTAAAAAGCTTTAAACTTTGTTTCAAATTCCTAATTTTAAGTTAATTTAGGCTTGGATCAAAATATATTTAGCATTGTTGACCATATATTATTATAATGTTTAGTTTGCTTATAAGTTTTCCAAAATTTGAGTTTAAATTAAAATTTAATTTTGAAAGGTCTTTTTTTCACAAATATTGCATCTTGGTTTGTGCTAAATCGCATGAATTTTCTCAAGATGTGCCATCTTGCTCTTAGTTTTTAACTTTTTTTTTTTTTTGTTTGACTAAAAAACAAAGCCATTAAAATTAATTTGAGTTATGCAGGCTTAATAACATTTTGAATTATAATATATCCTCTAATCACATTTTGTAATTGTGACAATGATCACATTACGGTATCTTCTCTAATGTTTCTTAGTACTAATATATTACATCAAATCATCAAATTGCGTTTATTTGTAACTTTCATATTTAAACTTATAACTTTTCTTTCTAAATTTATTTTCTATACTTAAATATTATAATTCTATTANTAGTACTAATATATTACATCAAATCATCAAAAACTTTTATGATTGCGTTTATTTGTAACTTTCATATTTAAACTTATAATTTTTCTTTCTAAATATATTTTCTATACTTAAATATTATAATTCTATTGCCCCATATTTATTACTCTTCATAATGATAAGGAAGTGTGATTCTCTTCTTTAAAGCTAGCTTCTCTCAAATCCTCAAAATTTGATATATCCCATGCATAAAATGATGGCTGACAATGTAATATGCTCTTATGATGATAATGTATAGGCAATGATGATGAAAATTCCCCTAAAAAATCTTTAGTATTATGAATTACTTTAGTTTCTAAACTTTTTATTTATTTTTTTCTTATGCTCTTTAGTATTTCGATCTAATTATTTTAATAAATTCCCCTAAAATATAATTTGTTATGTCGTCAGAACTTAACACGATATTTTTGACTCATTAAAAGTAGTCTGTTTTTTCCTCGCTTATTACTGCTTTTCCTATAGTGTCTTAACCTATCGATATAGAATTCTTGTTTCAACTTGACGTTATGGGTCTCAATATTTTTCTCTATCCAAAATTTTCACATTAAAAATCTCATGTTCATATCCACCATTTTCAACATATTTATCAATTTGTGAGTGAGACTTTTGTGCAGTGCTAAATAAATTAAATTTTTAACTAGCATTATGAACATTTTATGGAGGTTGCTAGTGCTGATATTTTTCCCCTTTCATACTTGCACCCAACCTTAGGTCTTTGTTTCAATAAAATAGAAAGTTGTCATAGTTTTTCAAGCTAGGAAATCTTAACTCAAAGGCAAAAATAAATGTATGTGGTTTAGGCTTCAACTAGGGGAGGCCTTGGGTCTCTTGATTTTTCTGAATCATGATTTTTCATATTAGAAATGTCATCCTCATAAAGCTATTTTCAACAATTTATCAATATGCTTATGAGAACTTTGTGCTACTAAGAAAGTTAAAATTGTCTCTTAACAAACTTTATGAATGTCTTATGGATAGTTAAAATTACAGTAGGGTTGTTTTTGTTAGGATTAGTCTCCTTCGAAACTCACACCAAAATGGAGATCTTTGAGCCAACAAAGTACAAAATTGTCATAGTTTCAAATGCTAGCAAATTCAAACTCAAGGTAAAAATATATGTTTAAGGTTTAATTTCCGAATACTTTTGAACTATAAATGAGGCAAATTTGAGTGAGTTAAAATCTCAATAATTCGAGGAGAGGGTCCAAGTATTCATATTCGTATTCAACCTTTCATTTTCGAGTAAAATCTAAATGAATGATAAAATGCAAGCAATTTCCGTCTGTTAATTGAGAATATAACCGTCAACTATGAGATCTTAAGTATCTTGATTCTTCACTATATAGTTTTTGTTTCACATTAAAAATCACACGCTCATATAATTATTTTCGACGTATTTTTCATTATGCATTATAGATTTTAGATTCAAGGCATTGCATATGCGGTTTGCAAGCAGCTGCTTCCCCCCCTCCCAAAATAAAAGCCAAAAAACATAAAAATAAATTAATGATGAACATATAATTTATATANCACGCTCGCCGCTCGGCCCTTTCTGCTCGTCGGTAGATTACGACGATTGCGACGTCGCATCGACGGGTGGCCTATTCCTTTCAGTGATTAGCAGATTAATATTTAGTGATTATGAAGCTTAAAACTATAATAAGCCAAAAATTGTAGTTTTAAGACAAGTCCTTAAAAAATTGTCTCCGTTTTGCGATACATTATTTGAAGATGTTTCGAAAATACTCCGCCATCAAACCTTCTCAAATGGAGCCTTAGAGTTGTGCAGACTGCTGAGACACATAGATGATGGGGTCAGGTTGGCGGTGTTTTGGATGGACGGCTGGGATTGGGTTGTGTTTGAGGATGATGGCCTGTTGGCAAGGGCTTAGGAGTTGGTTGGTCAAGCGAGGTATCAGCCAATGAGTGCTCGTCGTGTAGTTATTACAGCTGTTGCTGTGGTTATTAATATCTGGGCCCATGTGATTAGGTTGCTTCCACCTGGTGGGCTTCTTCTGTGCTTGCGTGCGTGAAACGAGTTTGCGAGGGGATTGCTTAGTGGTAAAGGACTCGAGGGTGAAACGATTGTACGGATTTTGATTTTGTCTCNATTACAGCTGTTGCTGTGGTTATTAATATCTGGGCCCATGTGATTAGGTTGCTTCCACCTGGTGGGCTTCGTCTGTGCTTGCGTGCGTGAAACGAGTTTGCGATGGGATTGCTTAGTGGTAAAGGACTCAAGGGTGAAACGATTGTACGGATTTTGATTTTGTCTTAGCGCTTATTTACCAGAGTAAATCATCAGGGTTATGATAGTGATGGTTGGGTCGCTTTGAGGTGAATTATTTTGAAATATATATGTTTTTTGCTGTCTAGTATTATTTGGTCATTAATGTTTTAAAAATAATTATTTCTTTATTATGAATTTTTATAATAATTAGATTATTTGTTAGGAAAGTTATCTAATATGTGATCGTGTAATATGCATTTATTTATATGAAAGAATATAGCAAAATTATTAAATTATCATTTCAATTAAGCTTTGCAAGTTATGTTGCATTTNTTAGATTATTTGTTAGGAAAGTTATCTAATATGTGATCGTGTAATATGCATTTATTTATATGAAAGAATATAATAAAATTATTAAATTATCATTTCAATTAAGCTTTGCAAGTTATGTTGCATTAAAAATTAAAAAATAGTTCCATTAATTTCTTGTTTTATTTTCATATTTTGTTTTTTTTGACAAAATTATTAATTTGTCTGTCCTAAAGATAAGTTATAGCTTGATAAAATTATTTTTAAATGCTGAATANATTTTCATATTTTGTTTTTTTTGACAAAATTATTAATTTGTCTGTCCTAAAGATAAGTTATAGCTTGATAAAGTTATTTTTAAATGCTGAATATGACTAAGTTGTTTGACATACACAACTAAATCATAATATAATGAAAGCGTTGATGAGGCTTTTCAAAGGCATTTTGTTATTATCTATAATATTAAATGAAACTTTTTAAAATGAATTTGTTTAAAGTCTGTAAGTAGACATACTACAATTGGATTATAATTATATTCCGATTAAATTTGCAAATATTCAAAAAGATGAGCATGTTTAATGTTGAATTCAAATTTGTCCTATGAGTCATGCCCGTGGATCGAAGTGGTAGAAAACTAAAGAGAGAATTAGAGGGAAAGAGATAAGAGGGAAAAGAGAAAGAAAGAACACACAAACTTAACCCGTAGGGACGAACTCGTGTATTCTCGGGTTTTATGACAAATTCTATATATAATAACTAAAAGGTTACATCAAGAAAAGAGAGATCTTCTTAAAAGGTATGAGTCAAGAGAGAAAGAGCCAGAAAGCTCCATTTTTTACATGTAATGGACTCATATTTTATAGAAGATAAGGGTCATAAAGTGAAAAATTACATATCTAGCACTGATTTAAAAGGTGGCTAAAGGGTATTGTTCTCTTTATTTGTGTCTTTTCATATTTATAACTCTTTCCGACATCTTTATATATGAACTGGATCTTATGGTTGGGAGGTCCTCGGGTCGGTCTACAAAGTGGATGTTGGTTGGTTTTTTTATCAGGATACCTGTCAGCTTTCATTTTGGGAAGTTGATTAGCTTTGAGTGTGGTAGCCAGTTGACCTCAAGGTGGCCTGTCGACTTGCTTGACCTGTTGTTTTTTAGTGATCTTTGGAGATTTTCAGGAAGTTGTTGAGAAAGTCTTATGTTGATACCTGTGAGATTGTTGAGGGTATTAGTGCGATATTCGGTCTTTCGAGATTGTATGCTCTTGGTTGGCCTAGGAGGACCTTTGTTCGCTCACCTGGTTGCCTGTCGGCGTTTAGTTCTCCAACAAGCCGGCTTTTTTATTCCTAATTTTTGATCTGAACCATCAAATTGCCTTGAGATTTGTGCATTCCATTTTTACGTGTATAGTAAAGAATATATGATAAACATGAGTAAATGATATGTAGGAGAGCTGGTTATTGTAAACATTATGTTTTCCAAGTTAAAATTAAGGTTTTCAATATCAAATATTTACTTTTGTCCTAGTTAATGTTTTTTATTAAGATTATTGCATATACAAGTCAATGTATTTATAATAAAGGATGATTATGCGTTTATTAGTTTACATTATAAGAAAAGGATCATTTTATTTTTGTTATAGAATAGAATTCACATATCAAAATTATTCAAGTAATTATTTTGTATAAAAGTTTAATAAATTTAAGATCCTTATGATACATTGTAAAATACTGTGCAAACAAAGTGTATTTTATTACCCAACTACTATTATTTGATGATATTCATTTTCTCTTTTAAGAATTTAGATATCTTTGTTTAATTGCCTAATCACCATGGCTAAGAGATAGTCATTAGGTGATTAAAGTCAAGTTAAGATAGTTACATAAAAAAGTTGGGTGGGTAATTAAATCACGATGGTCAAATAACAATAGCTAGGTGATAATGATTATATAAAGATTATCTAGCAAAGATACTTCAATATTGGAAATTAGGTAATAAGAGTTTAAAAGTGATAGCCTGATTATGATCGTTGATGTTGAATGTCGGACAACAATTTAGGGTCCTTGAGGCTATCCCAAAATTTGGCCTCTTCTATTTGAAAGAGGAGAGAGTCTATTTGAACTATTTTTTATTAATAATTTCATAATTTTAACAAAAAATTCCAATCAATCTATCTATTGTCCAACTTTGATTCTTTCGATTATACATAGACCATTTTGTTTAATGTATTAGTATCTTAATGACTAGAAAATCAAATGGTATTGAGTTTTTGAAAATTTGAGTTTAAATCAAAATTTAATTTGAAAGTTCTTTTTTTTACAAATATTGCATCTTGGTTTGTGCTAAATCGCATGAATTTTCTCAAGACGTATCATCTTGCTCTTAGTCTGTAACTTTTCTTTTTTTTTGTTTGACTAAAAAACAAAGCCATTAAAATTAATTTGGGTTATGCATGCTTAATAACATGTTGTATTATAATATATCCTCTAATCACATTTTGTAATTGTGACAATGATCACATTATGGTATCTTCTCTAAGAATTCTTAGTACTAATATATTACATCAAATCATCAAAAACTTTTATGATTGCGTTTATTTGTAACTTTCATATTTAAAGTTATAACTTTTCTTTCTAAATTTATTTTCTATACTTTAATATTATAATTCTATTGCCCCATATTTATTACTCTTCATAATGATAAGGAAGTGTGATTCTCTTCTTTAAAGCTAGCTTCTCTCAAATCCTCAAAATTTGATATATCCCATGCATAAAATGATGGCTGACAATGTAATATGCTCTTATGATGATAATGTATAGGCAATGATGATGAAAATTCCCCTAAAAAACCTTTAGTATTATGAATTACTTTAGTTTCTAAACTTTTTATTTATTTTTTTCTTATACTTTTTAGTATTTCGATGTAATTGTTTTAATAAAAATGTGGAATGTTAATAACTGAAAAACTATGTCTGTCGATTAGCATTCAGTGTCGAACCTACGTTATAAAACGTTAGTAACTCCAAAAAATTTGTTGGAATTATATTTTTGTAGAAAAGTGACAGGTTAGGCAGTAGTTATGCTATGGCAAATTATCTAGCTGATTTACTGTTGTTATGTCGTCAGAAATTAACACGATGTTTTTGACTCATTAAAAGTAGTCTGTTTTTTCATCGCTTATTACTACTTTTCCTATAGTGTCTTGACATGTCGATCGAGAATTCTTGTTTCAACTTGAGGTTATGGGTCTCTAGATTTTTCTCTATCCAAAATTTTCACATTAAAAATCTCATGTTCATATCTACCATTTTCAACATATTTATCAATTTGTGCATGAGACTTTTGTGCAGTGCTAAATAAATTAAAATTTTCTTTTAACTAGCATTATGAACATTTTATGAAGGTTGCTAGAGCTGATATTTTTCTCCTTTCATACTTGCACCCAACCTTAGGTCTTTGTTTCAACAAAATAGAAAGTTGTCATAGTTTTTCAAGCTAGGAAATCTTAACTCAAATGTATGTGGTTTAGGCTTCAACTAGAGGAGGCCTTGGGTCTCTTGATTTTTCTAAATCATGATTTGTCATATTAGAAATGTCATCTTCATAAAGCTATTTTCAACAATTTATCAATATGCTTATGAGAACTTTGTGCTACTAAGAAAGTTAAAATCTTCTCTTAACAAACTTTATGAATGTCTTATGGATAGTTAAAATTACAGTAGGCTTGTTTTTGCTAGGATTAGTCTCCTTCGAAACTCACACCCAAATGGAGATCTTTGAGCCAACAAAGTAGAAAATTGTCATAGTTTCAAATGCTAGCAAATTCAAACTCAAGGTAAAAATATATGTTTATGGTTTTATTTCGGAATACTTTTGAACTATAAATGAGGCAAATTTGGGTGACTTGAAATCTCAATAATTCGAGGAGAGGGTCCAAGTATTCGTATTCGTTTTCAACCTTTTATATTCGAGTAAAATCTAAATGAATGATAAAATGCAAGCAATTTCCGTCTGTTAATTGAGAATATAACCGTCAACTATGAGATCTTAAGTATCTTGACACTATATAGTTTTTGTTTCACATTAAAAATCACACGCTCATATAATTATTTTCGACGTATTTTTCATTATGCATTAGAGATTTTAGATTCAAGGCATTGCATATGCGGTTTGCAATCATCTGCTTCCCCCCTCTCAAAATAAAAGCCAAAAAACATAAAAATAAATTAATGATGAACATATAATTTATATCAAAAATAACAAAAAGTTTGTCAACCACTGATTTTAAATTAAAAGGAAACATGGACGATTTTAATATATTTGAACCATTCAAGCTTATAATAAATCAAGGCATGCATCACGATAAACATTGGCGGTGAAAATATTCTACTACAATTCAATTACAAACTCTTTGACTTTCTTATTTTAAGTCATGACATATAATAATCAAGCCCTTAAAATTATTTGAAATTAATTTGATGATCAATTAAGCTTAATGTAATAGAAAATGACAAAGAAGATAATATTGTAATTGAAGATTAGGAAATTAATGGAACTTAATCCTCAACCACTATATCATCAGTAAGTGTACAAAGACGTAAAATTTTAACGGGTTTCATAAAAAAATACAAGCTCGTGTTAGTCGAGTCAATTAAAATAAGATACTTATTTTTATTTATTGTGTCAAGGTCATCATCGTAGGCTNACGTAAAATTTTAACGGGTTTCATAAAAAAATACAAGCTCGTGTTAGTCGAGTCAATTAAAATAAGATACTTGTTTTTATTGATTGTGTCAAGGTCATCATCGGAGGCCAGATTTAAGCTTAGATTAAGATTCAACGTTGTATAAGAATAAATTATATTTGAATAATATAAGTAAAATTTCTCATAAATACTTAATAATGTTTGAGATAATATTGTCCATTTATTTTTTATAATCATTTGATGAAAACAAATGCAAATGGGACGGTTCATTCCAAAACGGCCAAATAGCCTTGACTTCATCTATTAAGTAAGTATATTGGCTAGTAAACTATTTATTTAAGCATCTTTGAATTGATTGAGGTGACTTTAAGTGGATGTTTCCTTGGACAACTTAAAGCACTTTAATGAGTTAGCTCAAACATTCTAAGGCTTGACATAACTATGCTAATAATAGAATNTATTAAGTAAGTATATTGGCTAGTAAACTATTTATTTAAGCATCTTTGAATTGATTGAGGTGACTTTAAGTGAATGTTTCCTTGGACAACTTAAAGCACTTTAATGAGTTAGCTCATTCTGTGGCTTGACATAACTATGCTAATTATAGAATTTTGGATTGGATCAAGTATGCTTTGATTATTATTTTTGTATGTATTTTTTTTATTAAAGTAGAGGAGAACAATATAACAAATATTTCAAACCTAATTTAGCTAAGAAGCCATAGATTTTTTGTTTATATCTTCATTTTTTTCTATTTTTGACTAAAAGCATGTGCAANCAATATAACAAATATTTCAAACCTAATTTAGCTAAGAAGCCATAGATTTTTTGTTTATATCTTCATTTTTTTTCTATTTTTGACTAAAGGCATGTGCAATCCAAACTAATTTATAATTAGCATTTATGATTCTACTTTGCTCCCATCTTCTAGGGTGGAGCTAAAAGTGAAAGTGTTTGTTATACCAGTCCTAGTTGTGATTTTGCACCGAACATGCAAGAAAAATTAGTGGCGCTATTTTTTTTTATTTTAATTCTTAATGTTGTTTAAGGAAAATAAATTACTTAAAACCATCCCATTATAAGAAAGGTCATAGGCTAATAGAAAGTTGATCGTGTTTTATTGAATAAAAAATTGGATGCATGAGAAGTCATATACATCATATGTAAATTTTTATTTGAGTTTTGTAGTAATAAAGTTATGTGTAATGAAAGGTGCCAACAAAATTGTATTGAAGTTAATAAAAATAGGAATAGAAATGTTTTGGAACCCCGAAGCTACTCATAAGAGTAAAATTAATACNAGGTAATAAGAGTTTAAAAGTGATAGCCTGATTATGATCGTTGATGTTGAATGTCGGACAACAATTTAGGGTTCTTGAGGCTATCCCAAAATTTAGGCCTCTTCTATTTGAGAGAGGAGAGAGTCTATTTGAACTATTTTTTATTAATAATTTCATAATTTTAACAAAAATTTCCAATCAATCTATCTATTGTCCAACTTTGATTCTTTTGATTATACATAGACCATTTTGTTTAATGTATTAGTATCTTAATGACTAGAAAATCGAATGGTATTGAGTTTGTTGGAGTTTTCTTATAGTGATACCAATTTTATGATGAGATTTATGATTTGGAGATTTTTTTGTTCGTTTAATTAATCTTAAAAAGCTTTTAACTTTGTTTCAAATTCCTAATTTTAAGTTAATTTAGGCTTGGATCAAAATAAATTTAGCATTGTTGACCATATATTATTATAGTGTTTAGTTTGTTTATAAGTTTTTGAAAATGTGAGTTTAAATCAAAATTTAATTTTGAAAGGCCTTTTTTTTTACAAATATTGCATCTTGGTTTGTGCTAAATCGCATGAATTTTCTCAAGACGTATCATCTTGCTCTTAGTCTTTAACTTTTTTTTTTGTTTGACTAAAAAACAAAGCCATTAAAATTAATTTGAGTTATGCAGGCTTAATAACATGTTGANAAATAATTATACTTATTTTAATGTTTGTGAAGGTTGTAAAATTATCATATATTATATAACAAGGTACATCAATTCTATATACAACATGATTGAATGAAAATTGTCATACCTATTTTATTTTATTATCCTTCAATGGAATAACCTTCATCCATTTTATAAAAAAAATTTTATCCAATATAAATTATTTCCTTTAAATGAATGAGGATAAATTTGATCCACAATATATGTGTGCCATCATTGAAATAGCCAATTTGCAATTATTGATTGTGAATTGTTTAGGAAAGTATAATAATAAGGCTTTGGATCTAACATTGATAACACCATTGTGCATGGTCAACATAGTTTTGAGTGTTGTTAGGCTAATAGTATCTAAACTTTTGTCATAATTTCATTTTGAAGCTAGGTTGGTGAGACCCACATAGAACGTTATGGAACTTATTCATTCATCTTTAGACTTTATTATTGTAAGGACATCAATACCATATTAAGTCAAATGAGCAACATTGCAAAATACTATTTATTAAAGTGCGAAACAAACCTTTTTTCAATATTTTGATGTGACAATTTTGAAGGGAGACTGGGATAATTTATGTAGCCCTAATGCTAAATATTTTTTTGATTAATAAAAATAATTAATAGCAAAAAAATTTTATCCTTCCATAAAGGCTCATGAATATCAAGATAGATGAGAGAAAATATTCCCATTTTATATAGGAACCTGTATAACATTCTTTTTCAAGAGTTAAAAGTTTTTAAGCTAATTTTGCTAAGACATCTACCTTACTAATATATCATCTAGAATTTTTTAATAAAAATGGTGCAAAGCATGCTTTGAGTAATAGCATGAACCATTGAAGATAAAAAAAAATGGTTGTATTTTAATCCTTTCAATTTTCTAGCAATATGAGAATTGATTAATTAGGAATCACCATAAATTTTAACTATTATTATGCCATTTTAAATTGTTGATTTGAGACTTAAGATGAGGGATTCATATTTTATCTCTTGTTTCTACGACGAGGGTCTACTATAAGATAGGAATGTTGAAAAATACGCCTTTTAGAAAATAAAAATATTAGGTAAATTTTAACTTTGACCTAAGAACTTTATCGTAGATATCAACTTTGATCGATAAAATTTCATAAGAAAAATTTATTTTCTTAGCTTAAAATTAATATGATTTATTTTTTGTATAAAAAAAATTAAGAAAAGAATTTGCTAATATAGAATGCATTACTAGATAATCATCTAAAACTTCTCATTTAAAGCTCTCTGTTGTATGCACTTGATATTAAATTGAAGTAGAATTATTGCCCATCTAGGAAGATGTCTTAGAAGACATTTTCAAGTTATTATGTATTAAAGAGAATTGACTCAAGAAATTAAATTGATTATTGAGAAGGACCTACTAGGCAAATGTATGAAATATACAAGGAGATGTGCCACTAAAAACTAGTTAAGAAATCTATTCTTCCTCATGTAAGCTTATAGGGAGAACATTTTGGTAGAAAATAAAGTGTGTTTAAGTGCTAATATTATTGATAACATATTGAATGTAATGAATCTCTTATATGGCACCATGAATAGCATTATTATGGAAGTCGACTTAACAATAAGTAGAGCAATCAATAAGCGGTGTTATTAAAACCACTGTAACTTATCCATGTTGGGTTGTACAAAACACTTAGGAAACATAGGTTGTAATCTCCTAAATAATCATGTGCATGTTGATAAGGTCATGTCATCAAGTAGAGCTCATGACACTTCTAATCCTTCAAATTAGGATCTTGAAGAGCTATGCAATGAAAAGCCACTATAACACTAGTGCATCTTCATTGTCACATCTCTTAATTTACTATAAGAGAGCCCACCATCAACTTGGAGAATGAAT
Organism: Phalaenopsis hybrid cultivar; assembly: GCA_002079205.1. Taxonomy (NCBI): domain Eukaryota; kingdom Viridiplantae; phylum Streptophyta; class Magnoliopsida; order Asparagales; family Orchidaceae; genus Phalaenopsis; species Phalaenopsis hybrid cultivar. The sequence continues at coordinate 317,204 of JXCR01095711.1, read as the reverse complement.
AATTTGTCAGGTCAAAAGTAGACAGTTGCTTTTTTTGTCAAGGGCTCTTTATCCTTTCAAATTTTCGAGTTCAAAGGGGCTCTTGTCTGATGCTTTGGCATTATTCACATGCAACCTTCAACTTCTAATGCACAATACCATTTAGGCCCTACCTTCATGAGACATCAAGCTCTATCCACCTTGATCTTAATATTCAATTTGAGACAATCAAGATCAAACCCTTAGTACTATTAAAAAAAATAAAACTAGACTGAAAACTCTACAGAATAAGACAAAATTAAACCATTTGAATTCATTTTGTTAATAAGCTCATATATATGAAGTTGGGTTGAATCCGAAATTGTTTGGGAAATACACCCAATGTATAGAGTGTTTAATNTTTATAATTAGAATATATGATTCTACTTTGCTCCCATCTTCTAGGGTGGAGCTAAAAATGAAAGTGTTAGTGGTATACCAGTCCTGGTTGTGATTTTGCACCGTACATGAAAGAAAAATTAGTGGCGCTATCTTTTTTTTAATTTTAATCCTTATTGTTGTTTAAGGAAAATGAATTATTTAAAGCCATCCCATTGTAAGAAAGGTCATAGGCAAATAGAAAGTTGATTATGTTTTATTGAATAAAAAATTGGATGCATGAGAAGTCATATACATCATATGTAAATTTTTATTTGAGTTTTGTCGTAATAAAGTTATGTGTAATGAAAGGTGCCAAGAAAATTGTATTGAAGTTAATAAAAATAAGAATAGAAATGTTTTGGAACCCCGAAGCTACTCATAAGAGTAAAATTAGTACCCAAATTGTTTATTAAATAATATCAAGATCTAAAATTAGAATCAATCTCTATTATTGATGATTTAATGAATTTAATCCTAATATAAGCACTATATTTGGTGAAAAAAATTGGCTACTAAATTGTAATCATTTTAATGCTAGAAAAAAAAAATTATATATTCTTAAGAAAAAAAATTCATACTAAATAATAATTATTTGTAAATAAGATATATAAAACTTAATTTTACTATAAAGTCACTTCTCATGTAAGATTTGAAACTATTGCCATTATCAAGAACAAAAAGCAAAGTATCATTAAATGTAATACAAAAAGGTTGGGAGTTTTAACAAGGCAAAAGGAAACTTTGTAATTTTAAAAGGATTTTTGTTTTAATTATGAAGCATCAAATCATCATAGGATTTCAAAATATGATCTTTATAGAAAGCATTTTAAACATCTTAATGAGATAGATTAGTCTATCTACATTTATGAACGAAATTATATCCATACTATCTCTTAATGAAAACAAGTTCATATAGTCTAAAGAAGTCTACTAAAAAAAAAATTTCCCAAAAATGTTTCATCTTAGTATCATTTACAATTTTAAAAAGGTTAATTATACTTTTTTTTNAAAGGAAACTTTGTAATTTTAAAAGGATTTTTGTTTTAATTATGAAGCATCAAATCATCATAGGATTTCAAATTATTAGCTTTATAGAAAGCATTTTAGACATCTTAATGAGATAGATTAGTCTATCTACATTTATGAACGAAATTATATCCATACTATCTATTAATGAAAACAAGTTCATATAGTCTAAAGAAGTCTACTAAAAAAAACAAATTTCCAAAAAATGTTTCATCTTAGTATCATTTACAATTTTAAAAAGGTTAATTATACTTTTTAAAAAAAATGCACATGCTAGATCTTGTCAGTTTAAAAAGAAGCCTTCTATATTAGGGGTAATAATTTCATTCAAATTTTTTTTCAAAAAAAAATCTCTTATGAAGCTTAAATCCTTAAACTATATATATTAGTATTCCTTATTGTAATTAAANTCTTGTCAGTTTAAAAAGAAGCCTTCTATATTAGGGGTAATAATTTCATTCAAATTTTTTTTCAAAAAAAAAATCTCTTATGAAGCTTAAATCCTTAAACTATATATACTAGTATTCCTTATTGTAATTAACATGTTATGAATAGAAGAAATAAATAGAGGCTTGAAGAAATTTTCACTTAAGAGTGAATTTATATGCCAAAAAACATGTTCAATATAGATAGAATTAACATCTCATTATATCAAATTTTATCTCCCATTTGATAAAGCTTATATAAAATGAATTTATATATTTAATTTTTGATAAGTGATAAAAGTAACATAANACATCTCATTATATCAAATTTTATCTCCCATTTGATAAAGCTTATATAAAATGAATTTATATATTTAATTTTAGATGAGTGATAAAAGTAACATAAAATAAAAAAATTGTACTTTAGTAATTAGAGCTTGCATTTGTAATTGAATCAACAAAGCTAAATTTATCACATAACTTTCGAAATCATTGATTTCATGACTTGTGGAATTAGCTTAGGCAGTGGTGTTCATATCTTGAGCTTGATAGGATATACCTAAAGTGCTAAATTTAGAATAAAACAAATCATTTGACACTTTTAGTATGTTAAAAATTTTTGGTAATAAATAATACAAATTTTAGAATGGATGTAACTAAATAAAAGGATTGAGTTAAAATCTTGCATAATATAGCCCATCAAAATATGTTTTATAAAACTTGATCTCCATTTCATTATTGAAAACATGTATTGGAAACATTGAATATGTCTAAAGATCATCAATTTATTATGCTAGAAACTATTTTTGGTTATTTGATTTCTACAGNCATTTGTAATTGAATCAACAAAGCTAAATTTATCACATAACTTTCGAAATCATTGATTTCATGACTTGTGGAGTTAGCTTAGGCAGTGGTGTTCATATCTTGAGCATGATAGGATATACCTAAAGTGCTAAATTTAGAATAAAACAGATCATTTGACACTTTTAGTATGTTAAAAATTTTTGGTAATAAATAATACAAATTTTAGAATGGATGTAACTAAATAAAAGGATTGAGTTAAGATCTTGCATAATATAGCCCATCAAAATATGTTTTATAAAATATGATCTCCATTTCATTAAAGAAAGCATGTATTGGAAACATTGAATATTTCTAAAGATCAACAGTTTATTATGCTAGAAACTATTTTTGGTTATTTGATTTATACAAACTATTTTTGGTTATTTGATTTATCAGTCAGAATGTCTTTATTCATTATGTATATGAAAAATATATTTTATTAAAAAGGTTGTAATATATAAGTTGTAGATACTTAAGAAAATAAATAATATTAATAAAGATATGATTATGCATATAAATAGGTTTTCCTTTATATTTTAAAAGGATTTAAATAGTTGATTTAAATTAGATAAAAGCAATCTTATAAGCAAGTATCTGTAAAATCCATCAAACATACCATTTTATAAAAAATCTTCAATAAATAAAAGGGCATTAAATGAGTACGAACTTTTTTCTAATAAGGAATAAGATCCACCTTCATAAACTATTTTTACTATGAAGGGACCTATCTATGTGGACCTAAATCTTTTTTCTCAATGATGATAAGCAACAATTGGTCCATGCAAGTAAATTATAAATTTTAAATTTTGTTGGACTTATAGTCTTATTTCATTATGATTGTCTTATGTATTCAAGGTAAAATAATTTTTTTTATAGTTATCATTGAAAGTTAAAAAAGATGAAAAAAAGGAGAATAATTCTACTTCTAAAAAAGCATGTTAAACATGCCATCAGAGTTTATCATGTCATTCTCTTTTATTCATATACATTTTTTTTTATAAATCATTCTATAAGAAAACATTTGCTCTAAAAGAATAAATTGTCAAATATTATTAATCAATTGATGAAATAATTATACTTATTTTAATGTTTGTGAAGGTTGTAAAATTATCATATATTATATAACAAGGTACATCAAATCTATATACAACATGATTGAATGAAAATTGTCATACCTATTTTATTTTATTATCCTTCAATGGAATAACCTTCATCCATTTTATAAAAAAAATTTTATCCAATATAAATTATTTCCTTTAAATGAATGAGGATAAATTTGATCCACAATATATGTGTGCCATCATTGAAATAGCCAATTTGCAATTATTTCCGTTGTTTTATATAAAAAAAATTAGGTGGGGCCCACCGAAATACATCAAGACCGTAGATCAGGTGATTTACGGTCCGGATTGGACACCGCAAGCAAGCTGCGTGCGGTGTCCGATCGCACGCAAGCTGCGTGCTGTGTCCGATCCGTATGGAATAATTTTTGCAATGTATAGAGTGCTTAATAGGGAAGAGAAAGAGAGAGCACAATTATGAACAACAAAATGTTTAATCATTATCAATAAATAATCTCCTATTTATAAAGTCAGGAAGTATATTTATGATATAAAAAATTTATACCCTTCTTTATTAGAGCCATAAGGGCTATTTTAATATTCTTACTTATATGAAATCAATATTTTAGTTATCGTTGAAAGGTTCTTCCCAGTTGAAACGGTCTAGTCGGTGGGAACCACCGGTCAAGCGGAAGACTTGTGTTTCTTGTGAAAATTAGTCGACTAATGGTTATCAATCGGCATAGTATCCATCCAGTCATCCGACTTGATCCAGGCAGATTGAAGTTGATCGGTCCATTTTATCACCCGTCACTTTAGTTAATGTTATTTTTCTAACAAACCTTCTGATTTCCTCAAAGATTGCATATTTTCGTCATACTCTAATTCCAATTGGTTACAATGAGTGCATCGGCATCGGATACTCTTGTAGTTGGATCACTTTTCGAGCGCTCACAGGAGAGACGAATATCCAGGGCATGAATCTTTGAGGCATCTCTCCTTTTTTTTTTTCTCCCATATGTCAAAAAAAGCTGGAGTGCAGGGCCCATCGTATTTGTTCTAAACTTGCTGGCATGGGTGAAGCAAAGGGAAGCAGCGAAGGTGGAGCATCCAGGAAGCATGCACATGGATTACCTGTCCACTCTTTCGCAAACGGGCCCCCTGCCAGCTAGTGAGACGTACTAGCAAGCCCAATTATATATATATATATATAATATAGGGCTGTCAAAAAAGCTCGTTGTTCACGAACAGCTCGTGTTCGGCTCCTTCACGAATAAATTTTTAAAAATCGAATTATAAACGAGTCGAACAAGAACAACTTTTTGTTAGTTCGTGTTCGGCTCATTTTAGCTCGAAATAAAAAAAGTTATATAATTATTTATATAATCATATATTATATATATTATTTATATAATAATATATTATATATATTTATATTTAAGTTTAAATCATAACATCTCATGTGGTAAAGTGGTTAATTCCTTATTTTGTATATATTTGGTATAGGTTTGAATCCCACATTTTATTTCTATTTTTTTCAATTTAATTTTAACAAACCAATTTCGAGTCAAACATGAGCCGAACACGAATATTTGAATCGAGCTGAACACGAACACATTGTTCACGAGCCAATTTCGAACAAGAGCTATTTCAAACGGGCCGAACACGAGCCAAGCCTGAGCTCGTTCAAGCTCGGCTCGTTTAGCAAAAGGAACTAAAAAAACTCCATTATGTGGGACCATTAAGTTTTCTTTTTTATTCGAAATATTAAGAGATTATATTTCTTACCATTTTCGTTAAGCATTTGCGAAATAATTATTTGTAACAGTTAAAATTGTTAAAAAAAAAAATTTAATAATATCAAAAGAAGTCTATATTAATAAAATATAAGTAAATTTTTTGTAATACTTTAATGATNAGCCTGAGCTCGCTCAAGCTCGGCTCGTTTACAGGCCTATATATATATATATATATATTAGCAAAAGTAACTAAAAAAACTCCATAATGTGGGACCATTAAGTTTTCTTTTTTATTCGAAATAATAAGAGATTATATTTCTTACCATCTTCGTTAAGCATTTGCGAAATAATTATCAGTTACAGTTAAAATTGTTAAAAATTGTTTTTTTTATAATATCGAAAGTAGTCTATATTAATAAAATACAAATAATTTTTTTTGTAATACTTTAATGATCACCTTTTTATTTCTTAGAATATTTTTCATTGTTTAAGAATATTAATTTCGCCAAATGTATGGTTCTCAGCATTCTCTTAAGATATTTTGGATGAAGCTCGTTTAAAAGTGAAGTCGTTTTTCATCACATTAAAGCGGTGTTTGATAGCCTACTATTAGCATGATTTAGTGGCCATTTAGTTTAAATCCTAAGCTCTGCTGAATCCAATTTTCTCGCNTTAAGATATTTTGGATGAAGCTCGTTTAAAAGTGAAGTCGTTTTTCATCACATTAAAGCGGTGTTTGATAGCATACTATTAACATGATTTAGTGGCCATTTAGTTTAAATCCTAAGCTCTGCTGAATCCAATTTTCTCCAATTCTATTTGTAACCATGTCTTTCACAAGGTAAATCGGGATTTATTAAATCAGATTATGAGGTGAATTTATTCGATCGTCGCTCACAAACACCGCTAGGGCTGCCAAAACGGCTCATTGTTCGCGAACAGCTCGTGTTCGACTCGTTAATTTCGTTCGATTAGTTAACGGGCCGAACACGAACTAACATGTGTTNCTATGAAGGGACCTATCTATGTGGACCTAAATCTTTTTTCTCAATGATGATAAGCAACAATTGGTCCATGCAAGTAAATTATAAATTATAAATTTTGTTGGACTTATAGTCTTATTTCATTATGATTGTCTTATGTATTCAAGGTAAAATAATTTTTTTTATAGTTATCATTGAAAGTTAAAAAAGATGAAAAAAAGGAGAATAATTCTACTTCTAAAAAAGCATGTTAAACATGCCATCAGAGTTTATCATGTCATTCTCTTTTATTCATATATATTTTTTTTTATAAATCATTCTATAAGAAAACATTTGCTCTAAAAGAATAAATTGTCAAATATTATTAATCAATTGATGAAATAATTATACTTATTTTAATGTTTGTGAAGGTTGAAAAATTATCATATATTATATAACAAGGTACATCAAATCTATATACAACATGATTGAATGAAAATTGTCATACCTATTTTATTTTATTATCCTTCAATGGAATAACCTTCATCCATTTTATAAAAAAAATTTTATCCAATATAAATTATTTCCTTTAAATGAATGAGGATAAATTTGATCCACAATATATGTGTGCCATCATTGAAATAGCCAATTTGCAATTATTTCCGTTGTTTTATATAAAAAAAATTAGGTGGGGCCCACCGAAATACATCAAGACCGTAGATCAGGTGATTTACGGTCCGGATTGGACACCGCAAGCAAGCTGCGTGCGGTGTCCGATCGCACGCAAGCTGCGTGCTGTGTCCGATCCGTATGGAATAATTTTTGCAATGTATAGAGTGCTTAATAGGGAAGAGAAAGAGAGAGCACAATTATAAACAACAAAATGTGNATAGGGAAGAGAGAGAGAGAGAGAGAGAGAGAGAGAGAGAGAGAGAGAGAGAGAGAGAGAGAGAGAGCACAATTATGAACAACAAAATGTTTAATCATTATCAATAAATAATCTCCTATTTATAAAGTCAGGAAGTATATTTATGATATAAAAAATTTATACCCTTCTTTATTAGAGCCATAAGGGCTATTTTAATATTCTTACTTATATGAAATCAATATTTTAGTTATCGTTGAAAGGTTCTTCCCAGTTGAAACGGTCTAGTCGGTGGGAACCACCGGTCAAGCGGAAGACTTGTGTTTCTTGGCAAAATTAGTCGACTAATGGTTATCATTCGGCATAGTATCCATCCAGTTATCCGACTTGATCANGAAAGGTTCTTCCCAGTTGAAACGGTCTAGTCGGTGGGAACCACCGGTCAAGCGGAAGACTTGTGTTTCTTGTGAAAATTAGTCGACTAATGGTTATCAATCGGCATAGTATCCATCCAGTCATCCGACTTGATCCAGGCAGATTGAAGTTGATCGGTCCATTTTATCACCCGTCACTTTAGTTAATGTTATTTTTCTAACAAACCTTCTGATTTCCTCAAAGATTGCATATTTTCGTCATACTCTAATTCCAATTGGTTACAATGAGTGCATCGGCATCGGATACTCTTGTAGTTGGATCACTTTTCGAGCGCTCACAGGAGAGACGAAGATCCAGGGCATGAATCTTTTGAGGCATCTCTCTCTTTTTTTTTTCCTCCCATTTGTCAAAAAAAGCTGGAGTGCGGGGCCCATCGTATTTGTTCTAAACTTGCTGGCATGGGTGAAGCAAAGGGAAGCAGCGAAGGTGGAGCATCCAGGAAGCATGCACATGGATTACCTGTCCACTCTTTCGCAAACGGGCCCCCTGCCAGCTAGTGAGACGTACTAGCAAGCCCAATTATATATATATATATATAATATAGGGCTGTCAAAAAAGCTCGTTGTTCACGAACAGCTCGTGTTCGGCTCCTTCACGAATAAATTTTTAAAAATCGAATTATAAACGAGTCGAACAAGAACAACTTTTTGTTAGTTCGTGTTCGGCTCATTTTAGCTCGAAATAAAAAAAGTTATATAATTATTTATATAATCATATATTATATATATTATTTATATAATAATATATTATATATATTTATATTTAAGTTTAAATCATAACATCTCATGTGGTAAAGTGGTTAATTCCTTATTTTGTATATATTTGGTATAGGTTTGAATCCCACATTTTATTTCTATTTTTTTCAATTTAATTTTAACAAACCAATTTCGAGTCAAACATGAGCCGAACACGAATATTTGAATCGAGCTGAACACGAACACATTGTTCACGAGCCAATTTCGAACAAGAGCTATTTCAAACGGGCCGAACACGAGCCAAGCCTGAGCTCGTTCAAGCTCGGCTCGTTTAGCAAAAGGAACTAAAAAAACTCCATTATGTGGGACCATTAAGTTTTCTTTTTTATTCGAAATATTAAGAGATTATATTTCTTACCATTTTCGTTAAGCATTTGCGAAATAATTATTTGTAACAGTTAAAATTGTTAAAAAAAAAAATTTAATAATATCAAAAGAAGTCTATATTAATAAAATATAAGTAAATTTTTTGTAATACTTTAATGATTTTTTATTTCTTAGAATATTTTTCATTGTTTAAGAATATTAATTTCGCCAAATGTATGGTTCTCAGCATTTTCTTAAGATATTTTGGATGAAGCTCGTTTAAAAGTGAAGTCGTTTTTCATCACATTAAAGCGGTGTTTGATAGCCTACTATTAGCATGATTTAGTGGCCATTTAGTTTAAATCCTAAGCTCTGCTGAATCCAATTTTCTCGCATTCTATTTGTAACCATGTCTTTCACAAGGTAAATCGGGATTTATTAAATCAGATTATGAGGTGAATTTATTCGATCGTCGCTCACAAACACCGCTAGGGCTGCCAAAACGGCTCGTTGTTCGCGAACAGCTCGTGTTCGACTCGTTAATTTCGTTCGATTAGTTAACGGGCCGAACACGAACTAACATGTGTTTGTTCATGTTCGGCTTGTTTTGGCTCGAAATACCACTCATCAAGTTTATATATATATATATATATATAT